>JAJPUD010005499.1:108709-157033 GCA_023553655.1 Myrmecobius fasciatus | reverse complement strand
AACGATATATCAGATAAAGGAAACACAATGTAAGCAAACATCAATCAAGGAGTATGAGAATGTTATGTTGTGGTCCACATTTCGCATCCCTCTCTCTGGGTGTATATGGCTTTCTTCAGTGAACAATTGGAGGTGGTTTGAAACATTTCATTGTTGAAGAGAGCCATGTCCATCAGAATTGATCGTCATATAGTACTGTTGTTGCCGTGTATAATGATCTCCTGGTTCTGCTCATTTCACTCAGCATCAGTTCATGTAAGTCTCTCCAGGCCTCTCTGAAATCATCTTGCTGGTCATTTCTTACAGAACAATAATATTCCATAATATTCATATACCATAATTTATTCAGCCATTCTCCAATTGAAGGGCATCTATTCAATTTCCAGTTTCTAGCCACTACAAAAAGGGCTGCCACAAACATTCTTGCACATGTGGGGCCTTTTCCTTCCTTTATGATTTCTTTGGGATATAAGCCCAATAGAAATGCTGCTGGGTCAAAGGGTATGCACAGTTTGATAACTTTTTGAGCATAGCTCCAAATTGTTCTCCAGAATGGCTGTATCCGTTCACAGCTCCACCAACAATGCATCAGTGTCCCAGCCCTCCCACAACCCCTCCAACATTCATCATTAACTTTTCCTGTCATTTTAGCCAATCTGACAGGTGTGAAGTGGTATCTCAGGGTTGTCTTGATTTGCATTTCTCTGATCAATAGTGATTTGGAGCACCTTTTCATATGACTATAAATAGTTTTAATTTCATCCTCTGAAAATTGTCTGTTCATATCCTTTGACCATTTATTGATTGGAGAATGGCTTGAATTTTTATAAATATGAGACAATTCTCTATATATTTTAGAGATGAGACCTTTATCAGAACCCTTAAATGTAAAGATGATTTCCCAATTTATTGCTTCCCTCCTAATCTTGTCTGCATTGATTTTGTTTGTACAAAAACTTTTTAACTTAATATAGTCAAAGTTATCTATCTGGTTTTCAATTAAAAGTTCCAGTTCTTCTTTGGACATAAATTTATTCCATCTCCACAGGTCTGAGAGGTAAACTATATTATGTTCCTCTAATTTGTTTACAAAATCACTCTTTATATCCAGATCATGAACCCATTTAGATCTTATCTTGGTATGTGGTGTTAGATGTGGGTCAAGCCCTAATTTCTTCCACACTAGTTTCCAGTTTTCCCAGCAGTTTTTGTCAAATAGTGAATACTTATCCCAAAAGCTGGGGTCTTTGGGTTTATCAAAGACTAAATTGCTATAGTTATTGCCTAGTTTGTCTTGTGATTCTATCCTATTCCACTGATCGACTACTCTATTTCTTAGCCAGTACCAAATGGTTTTGATGACCGCTGCTTTATAATATAGTTTTAGATCTGGTACAGCAAGTCCACCATCTTCAGCCTTTTTTTTCATTAATCCCCTTGAAATTCTAGACCTTTTGTTTTTCCAAATGAACTTTGCTACTATTTTTTCTAGGTCTGTAAGATATGATGACCAATTCTGATGGACATGGCTCTCTTCAACAATGAGGTGATTCAAACCAGTTCCAATGATCTTGTGATGAAGAGAGCCATCTGCACCCAGAGAGAGGCTGAGAGAACTGAGTGTGGATCACAAGATAGCCTTTTCACTTTTTGTTATTGTTTGCTTGAATTTTATTTTCTTTCTCATTTTTTTTCCTTTTTGATCTGATTTTTCTTGTGCAGCAAGATAATTGTATACATACGTATGCCTTTATTTGGTTTACATATATTTGTAACATGTTTAACATATATTGGATTACTTGCCATCTAGGGGAGGGGGTGGGGTGAAGGGGGGGGACTGGAACTCAAGGTTTTGCAAGGGTCAGTGTTGAAAAATTATCCTTGCATATGTTTTGAAAATAAAAACTTCAATAAAAACAAAAAAAAAAAGAGGCCCTTCTCTAGAAGACCTTTAGGATCTTACTACTAAGGGGTGGGGTCCTGTGTGATGGGAGCAATAGCTTAGTTCTCACTCCCATGAAAATTAAGCAAGTTTTTCCTTAAAAGGCAATGTAATCATCTTCCAGGACACAATTAGCTCAGGAAACTAAAGGCTCAAGCTACTAACTTCTACTCCCTGGTATCTGAGTAGTAACAGCTAACATTTATATAGCATCTTAAATTTATTATATACATATCTACACACAGTAGATATAACATATGCACATATATATATACATGTATGCATACATGCAATATATGCACACAGGAATTGTTCAGTCATTTTCTATCATGTCCAACTCTTCATGACCCCATTTGGGTTTTTCTTGGCAATGATATTTGCGTGGTTTTGTCATTTCCTTTTCCAGCTCATTTTATAGATGAGAAAACTGAGGCAAATAGGGTCCAGTGACTTTCCTGGAGTGACATAGCTAGTGTTTGAGGCCAAATTTGAACTGAGAAAGGTTAAGTCTTTCTGACTCCAGGCCCAGCACTCTCTCCAATGCACCACTTGGCTGCTTTTATATTTAGTTACCTTTTAAGATAAACTTCCCATTACATCAAAAACATTAACTTTGCAGGTTAACATTTTATTTGATGAGATACCCTTCATATAACAAAACAAAATTGACTTAATATTTTTGAGTGCATAACAAGGTAGATAAGTAGAACTCTTTTGTTTATGGATGGGCACCTAAGGAATGACTAGTAGTGAATTATCTTCTCCAACTGGTAGGGTTTTTTTTAAGGCAATATGGTAGAAAATATACAACTTGGAATCAGAACTGGGTTCTTAGTTCTATTGATATCATATTGGACTAATCCACTTCCTCATCTTTAAAACTGAGATGATGCTCATACCATCTACTTCAAATAATTGGAAAGGGATTACTCTATAACCTTTAAAAGTTGTATAAATGTGTTGTAACAATTTTTTGAAAATTTCATGTTAACTGGTAAAGGAATGAATAAATTGAAATTTCATTATGTAATTATAAGGTTGGTGGCTTTCATCCTTAAATTGGTGGTGTGATAATCAATTGTTATATTCTGTTATTCACAGGGCATACACTGAAAATAAAAGTAAGTCCAGTTGTAAATTGATCTGGATTGTTTCAGGGTTATTTCCTTTGGTATCTCTGATTTTCTAGTTGACAGGTTAAAAGCTCTTTGAAATCCTCAACCCTGGTGGCTAACCAGAAAGTATTTGGATTAAATACACTACCACTTAATGAATGTAATAGATATATTCTGTATTCAACTTGTTTGACACCTTTTTTAAAGAAAGCTTCTTAAAGTGTGGATCACAGTTCCATCTGGGTCATGTAACTGAATATGGCGGGGGGGGGGGTCAAAAAATTATGATTTATTATTAGTAAATGTTTGATTTGCATACTCATTTTATATAGCTAATACCTGGGATTGCATAAAATTTTCTCAGTGAGAAGGTGCTACAAGTGAAAAAAATTTAAGTCCTGGCTTAAAGTACCAGATCATCAGATTTAAAGCTAAAATGGACTTTAGAGGTCATCTGGTTCAAAAGCCTCACTTTACAAAAGAATCAATCAATAAACATTTAAGCGCTACTGTGTGTCAGATATTATACACAAAGGAAGAGAAAAAGTCTTGAGATGAAGTGACTTGCTCAAGGCCACAGCTATCAAGAGGCAGAATTTGAATCCAAGATCTAGCACTTCAGAGTTCATACAAATGACTCTTTACACCATAGCTCATTATAAATTAAATGTAACTTATTTTGCCATCCTCATGGAAGCTACTGAAGTATCTTGCTTTAAAAAAAAAAAAAAAATCTGACAGCAAAAACAAGCTACATAAGGATGTCTATAATTTAGATACCTGGGTAATTTGGGAGTCAGCTATGTTTTTTTCTCATAGGAACTGTTTAGTAACAAAGACTGGAAGAAACTTTAATGCAATAAATCACTCATTTGAAGTCACTTGTTTTCCTGTCTCAGAAATCCTTCCCCTTAAGTTCTTCCCCAAGATTCATTTCCCATTCTCTCTTTTTTTTAAAGTAATTTTTACTTTTGTTTTAAATAAAAAGCAAGTATCATGTAGAGCAGAAACTTCAGTTTGTCCATGAAACACATCATTCATTTCTGACATTCAGATGTCTAAATATTACAATTTACCTAGTAGCTTAAGGCTGGTTGGTACCTTGTAGAAATTGATAGCCTGATTTCAGATAAATAAAAAATGGGATATTCAATTTTGAACAACTTTGTTTATCTCATGGTTCATAAAAAAACTAAGGAAATTCAAAACAAAAAATATGTACAAGACAAACAAGAAACATTACTAAAAGTTAAGCTTTCATTTACAAATAAAAGTGTGAAATTAAAATCCTATCGTGGAAATATATTTAAAGTATTAATTTTCATGTCATATAAGCATCTGCTTAAACCTCCATTGTCTAGTTTTTGAGTGATAAAATGTATATTTGAATAATTTGCAGTTGCTCAACTTTTTAAGATATGGATAGCCAAAATTTTTGAATTACTCATATTTAGAGTAATAAATAAAGCCCACTTCTTAACAATCTACACTCATTCTGTATTTCTGAACCCTTGGTTATAATGGTTCCTAGCAACATATTAATCTGGCAATACTTCTTTTTTTCCATGGTCACATATACAGCATCAATATCTATTTCTTCTTGCTGTCTTCCCATTTTGGTAGTTATGCAGAAGGTTCTCTGTGAAATTCACCCATCTCCTTTATCTGTGAGGAAGAAAAAAAGTGGACAAAATTTGTATGCCATCAAAAATCAAGTTCCTCTTATTTACAATAATTTCATCTCACTATTTATTGACATACTTACTATATGCAAAGGATTGCAAGAATATAAAAATGAATATTCCTTGTCCATTAAGTGTTTGTAAAACTGTAGTGAACTAAATACTGAACAGTTAATCAAGAAAATAGCTTAAATTTAAGTTATGCTGATCAAAACATTTTGGAAAGCAATTTAGAACTATGCCCAAAGGGCTATGAAACTGTCCATAAGCAGTGTCTCTACTGGGTCTATATCACAAAAAGGGAAAAGATTCCATATGTGCAAAAAATGTTTGTGGCAGCCCTTTCTGTAGTGGCAAGGAATTAGAAACTGAATGGATGCCTATCAATTAGGGAATGGCTGAATAAGTTATGATACATGAATGTAATCGAATATTATTGTTCTATAAGATATGGTCAGCAGGATGATTTCAGAAAGGCCTGGAGAGACTTACATGAAATGATATCAAGTGAAGTGAGTGGAATCAAGAAAACATCATATACTGCAACAATGAGATTATGTGATGATTAACTGTGATAGACTTGGCTTTTTCCAACAATGAGGTATTTCAGACCAATTCCAAAAGTCTTGTGATAGAGAGTCATCTGCATCCAGAGAGGACTAAAATAATATTTTCACCTTTTTTATTGTTGTTGTTTGCTTGCTTGCTTTTTTTTTCTTTCTCATTTTTCCCCTTTTGATCTGATTTTTTTCGCACAGCATGATAAATATGTAAATATTTAGAAGAATTGCACATGTTCAATCTATATTGGATTATTTGCTCTCTAAGGGAGGAGGGGAAGTGTGGAGAAAAGTTTGGAACATGAAAACTATCTTTGCATATATTTTGAAAAATAAAAAACTATTATTATAAAATTTTTTTTAAAATATAAAAAAATATTTTAAGTTCTGCCACTTAACTAGCCATAAAAAGTTTAGACAATTCATTTAAGTTCCTAAAGCCTTAATTTCTCCATCTGCAAAACAGGTAAATAATGCTGTTGTGAGATAACGCCAACTACAAAGCATCATATAGTGGAAAACAACTTTATAAACAACTCAAAACAGAAACAAATTTATTATGAATGTCCCCAAAGTAAAATACATTAATATAAAAAATTCAGAAAATGGATCAATATCTTCCATTTTATCATGATAATGAAAGACAAACATTAGAAGTAGCATCACAGCTGATGCTTGGAAGATTGCCAATAAGTTATCACAGATTTGTAGAATTTTAAAAATTTGAATGAACCTTGTCTAGATGAATTTTCTCAATTTACAGATGAGAAAACTAAGGCCCACTTTTCAAAATTACCCAAATAGTAACTGGGAAACCATATGGTATGGCAGGACAGATTTTGTTCAGTCATTTCATTGTATTCATTGTATCTAACTGTTCATAACTCCATTTGGGGTTTTCTTGGCAAAGATATATTTTTCTTTTTTTTATTAAAGCTTTTTAATTTTCAAAAGATATGCATAGATAAGTTTTCAACATTAACTCTTGCAAAACCTTGTGTTCCAGTTTTTACACCTTTGCTCACCACCCCTCCCCTAGATATCAAGTAATCCAATCCATGGTAAACATGTTAAATCCAACATAGGCATACATATTTATACAATTATCTTGCTGCACAAGAAATAACATATCAAAAAGGAAAAACAAATGAGAAAAAAAATGCAAGCAAACAACAAAAAGTGAAAATGCTACATTGTGATCCATACTCGGTTGCCACAGTCCTCTCTCTGGGTGTAAATGGCTCTCTTTATCACAAGATCATTGGGAGATCCCCAGGATAATATACTATGACCAAGTAGGATTTATACCAGGAATGCAGTGCTGGTTCAATATTAGGAAAATTATCAGCATAATTAATTATTTTAATAACCAAACTAACAAAAATCATATTATCTCAATAGATGCAGAAAAAGCATTTGATAAAATCCAACACCCATTCCTATTAAAAACACTAGAGAGAGGGGCAGCTAGGTGGGGCAATGGATAGAGCACCAGCCCTGAAGTCAGGAGGACCTGAGTTCAAGGCTGGTCTCAGACACTTAACATGCCCTAGCTGTGTGACCCTGGGCAAGTCACTTAACCTCAATTGCCTCAGCAAAAAGCAAAACAAACAACAAAAAACAAAAACACTAGAGAATACAGGAATAAATGGGTTTTTTCTTAAAATGATCAGTAGCATCTATTTAAAAGCATCAGCAAGCATCATATGTAATGGGGACAAACTAGAACCATTCCCAATAAGATCAGGAGTGAAACAAGACTGCCCACTGTCACCATTACTATTTAATACTGTATTAGAAATGTTAGCTTTGGCATTAAGAGAAGAAAAAGAGATTAAAGAAATTAGAGTAGATAATGAGGAAACCAAATTATCACTCTTTGCAGATGATATGATGGTATACTTAGAGAACCCTGGAGACTCAACTAAAAAACTGCTAGAAACAATTCACAACTTCAGCAAAGTTGTAGGATACAAAATAAATCCACATAAATCAGCAGCATTTTTATCTATTACCAACAAAGTTCAGCAGCAAGAGATACAAAAAGAAATTCCATACAAAATAACTCTTGATAGTATAAAATATTTGGGAATCTATCTGTCAAGGGAAAGTCAGGAACTATATGAACTAAACTACAAAACACATTCCACACAAATAAAGTCAGACCTAATCAGTTGGAAAAATATCAAGTGCTCATAGGTAGGCCGAGCAAATATAATAAAAATGACAATACTACCCAAACTAATTTACTTATTTAGTGCCATACCAATCAAACTCCCAAGAAATTATTTTACAGATCTAGAAAAAATAGTAGCAAAGTTCATTTGGAAGAACAAAAGGTCAAGAATTTCAAGGGAATTAATGAAAAAAAGGTTGATGATGGTGGACTTGATGTACCAGATCTAAAACTATATTATAAAACAGCAGTCATCAAAATTATTTGGTACTGTCAAAGAAATAGAGTAGTGGATCAGTGGAATAGGATAGGATCACAGGACAAACTAGGCAATAACTGTAACAATCTAGTGTTTGATAAACACAAAGACCCCAGCTTCTGGGATAAGTACTCACTATTTGACAAAAACTGCTGGGAAAATTGGAAACTAGTGTGGAAGAAATAGGGCTTGACCCATATCTAACACCACATACCAAGATAAGATCTAAATGGGTTCATGATTTAGACATAAAAAGTGCTATTATAAGCAAATTAGAGGAACATAGGATAGTTTACCACTCAGACCTGTGGAGATGGAATAAATTTATGTCCAAAGAAGAAATGGAACTCTTAATTGAACACCAGATAGATAATTTTGACTATATTAAGTTAAAAAGTGATGCTAAGTGAAATAAGCAGAACCAGGAGATCATTGTACACGGCAACAACAAGATTATATGATGTTCAATTCTGAAGGACGTGGTTCTCTTCAATAATGAGGTGATTCAAACCAGTTCCAAGTGATGAAGAAAGCCATATACACCCTGGGAGAGGCCTGTGGGATCTGAGGGTGGACCACAATATAACATTTTCATGTTCTCTATTGATGTTTGTTTACATTATGTTTCCCTTTTCAGGTTTTTTTTTTTCTTGTAGATCCGATTTTTCGGGTACAGCAAGATAACTGTTTAAATATGTATACACATATTCGATTTATTAAGTATTTTAACATAATTAACATGTATTAGACTTCCTGCCAAATAAGGGAAGGAAGTGAGGAGGAGGACAAAATTTTTAACAGAAGGCTTTGCAAGGGTCAATGATGAAAAATTACCCATGAAAAAATACCATATATATGAAAAGAAAAAAAAAAAAAAGATCATTGGAAATGGTCTGAATCATCTCATTTTTAGAAAGAGCCACATTCATCAGATTTGATCTTCATATAATTTTGTTGTTGCTGTGTATAATAATCTCCTGGTTCTGCTCATTTCACTCAGCATCAGTTCATGCAAGTCTCTCCAGGCCTCTCTGAAATCATCCTGCTGATCGTTTCTTACAGAATAATATTCCATAATATTCATGTACCATAATTTATTCAGCCATTCTCCAATTGATGGGCATCCATTCAGTTTCCAGCTTCTAGCCACTACAAAAAGGGCTGCCACAAACATTCTTGCACATGTGGTTCCTTTCCCTCTTTTAAGATTTCTTTGGGATATATTTGGCAAAGATATTACATGGTTTGACACATCATTTTCCAGATGAGGAAACCGAGGCAAACAGAGTTAAGTGACTTACCCAGTCACAAAATTTGAGTTCATATTAGAACTCAGGTCTTCCTGATTCTAGGCCCAGCAGTCTATCTACTGCGCCAACTAACTGCTCTGATAGAAAGAATTCCAGGCTCTAACATTTACCCCTATGAATATAGGTAAGTCACATCACTCACTTCTTTGAACCTCAGTTTTCTTATCTGTGAAATGGGAGTAATATTTGAAGGAATCATTGGGTTATGGTAAGTAAAGCATTTTAGAAACCTTCTAAAACATGATCCTGTATAATTAAATCGGTGATCTCATGATCTTCTACTGATGCTTTCAGCGTAATATATTTATTTTTAGTTAAATTAATTAATTTTTTTTTCTGAGGCAATTGGGGTTAAGTGACTTGCCCAGGGTCACAGATTTAGAAAGTGTTAAGTGTCTGAGGCCACATTTGAACTCAGGTCTTCCTGACTTCAGGGCTGGTATTCTATCTACTCTACCACCTAGCTACCTCTAGAGCATTCATTTTTAGGCACAAACTCCTAGAATAATATTCTAAAGGGGTCATAATGCAATTGGAATCTGTTTGTATGTCTGGAGCATTCTCTGATTTAACCAAGAGAAATTCTACCAATTCATGAGATTTGGAGCTAAAAGGGATTTTATAGACCAACCAGTCCAATGAACTCATCTTAGAGATGAATAAACTGATTCAGGTCCTCTGACTTCAGCATCAAAGCTTCTTTTTACTATATATTATATTACTTGGTGACTAGGAGGTGAAATGGGACAGAGCACTAGATCTTGAGGAAGACCTCAGTTCAATTCTCACTTCAAACATTTACTGGCTGTGTGATCGTCATTATATCATATAAACCTGCATTTTCCTTAGTGTTCCCATCTGCAAATTGGGGAAATGATAGCACCTACCTCTGAGAGTTGTTGTGAGGGTAAAATAACATGTATAGTCCTTTGCAAATTGTAAACATCTTTGTAATTGCTATTGTTATTATTATTAATCTTAAAATGAATTTAATTAATGATCAACTTACTTCAGCTTTCTCATATTTTGTCTTCTTTTTCTTCTTGGACATAACCTAAATGAAGATATTCAATAATTTTAAAAAACTGTTTAATATTTAGTCAAAGAAAAATAGTTACACATCAGCAGGCTATAGCCACATTCTATTAAATTCTATTAAAGAGTTCATAATTGAATAATTAAACATTGTAAGTAACAGACTAAGCTGACTTTTGAGAAAAATAGGAACTGTTTTTAGGTAAAAATTGCTTCTAGTAAAGGCATAATATTTTAAAATAAAATAAAACTAAAAATTGAGGACATTCATGCTTAAAGGTCAAAGTCCATTATTACAAACTCCACAGAATATCTAAATGATTTTGATGTATAAAAATGGCAAAAGGGGTATGACATGAAAAATGTCATTTTCAATCTATGGGAACCAATGTCCAACTTCTTTATAGTATATATAAATATATATATAGATATATGACTTAAAGAGAGAATTTACTTCACTTAGTTTTCATGATATAAAACACTTAACCCCTTTTCTCATCTCCTTAAGGAAGTGGCTTAGGTGCTGGATCTGGTGTCAAAAGATTTGAGCTCAAATTTGACCTCAAGACATGTAGTTAAGTTATATGAACTCAAGTCAATCAGTCTCTCTCACTCTCATTTCCTCAGCTCTAAAATGGGGGAAATAGTACCAAACTCACAGACTTGTGAGAATCAAATTTTATGTAAATGTGACTGCTAACCTGTGAGCTATTATTATTATCATGTAATAGCTTGAACTATTTATGATGTTCCCTTACTTAGCAGCGGTAGATGATTTGGGAGTTTAGGATTGTCTGGGTTTTTTTTTTTTTTGTTTTTTGGCTCATGGGTTAAGATGTTTGAAGTGGGAGAAGAGTAATTGTATTTGCAGCTTGATGGCAAAATAAAATAAATATAAAGACTGGTTATAGTCCATTTCCTCTCCTACAACATATACAGAACAAATTTTTTTTTTCTTACAGAGTGATTATCTCATAGTAAGACTAAGAAAACAGTATGAACAAAATAGTATGAACATATGGGATTAATTCATTATTAAAACTTGACAACCAGATTGAATATTGTTACCTCAGCTGCTCTACTTGAAAATGAAAATAACTGTCAAATAGAAGCTTCTGAAATAACACTTGGAACATTGGTATTTAACTCTTACTTACCAACACAACAATGCCAGCTACAAGTGCTAGAACAATAACTACTATGACAGCAATAACACCAGCTTGTAGTCCTTGCATTGAAAATTCAGGTGGCTTTTCATCCAGATAATAGATTAAAGTTTGAGCAGGATCCAGGTCAAGCATTTCACCATTTATGTTAAGATTAAGTTTACTGGAATAAAAGAGAGATTCGCCTTTTACCTATATTGGAAAGAAAACATTTTTTAAAAGTTTAGAAAGAACCACTACCAAACATGATTGAACTCTGGAGTCATCATCAGTATTTTATCACCAAATTGAACAATAAGTAAAATTTTTTACATGCCTCCCACACATTTTACCCCCTTCATCATGGGCTCTACAGGTAAGAGGAAGCATAAAAAAAGATAAAAATATGCCTTGTACCCTTAAAAAAATTCACAAATCTAATTGGAAACAAAACATACATATATAACTATATTGCAGATGATCAAGTAAGAAGCAGTACAATAAATTGTGTATGTACTTACATGTTGAATGATGTTGTGCAAGATTTTTCAGAGAACAGTTAAGAGTTAATGGAGTCTGACATAGTTATTTGAAGAATATAATAGGGGAGTAGATGATATTAGAGGTAGTGAAATGACACTAGCAAATTTATACAGGGAACATTTCCTAACTTTAAGCACCTATGACTTTGTTTGGTGTGGGAGAAAACAATAAAAAGACTGAATTGACTAAATCAAGGGGATGATTCTGAACAATGAGAAGAAATGAACCTGGAGGTAGTAGCTAGAAAACCTTTAATACTAATTTGACTGAATGCATATTAATCCCTCCCCTTTCCCTCTCTTCTTGAGTGATATTGCCAAAATAGTGTTTCAGAATGATATAGCCAGTCATACTCACGTCTTTCTCAAAATAATAAGCCACATCAACTATGTCCACATCCTTGGGGCTTTTTTCAGTACCATTTTGCATCAGTTCAATAGTGATAACATCATTCTCATACTGGAAAAATAAAAAGAGGCTAAAGATCAAGCAAATATAATTAACAACCAAAACCACAGTGGTTATCATGGCATATCTGTCATTAAATTCTGTGATTTTTGAATCATTTGCAGTTGCTTTTTTCTACTGAGATATTAATTAATAAGTAACTATTGGAATTCAGAAATGTTGTGATACAACATATTATTTTTACCTTTTTTGTTATTTGCTTGCTTTTTGTTTTCCTTCTTATTTTTTCCCTTTTTGATTTTTCTTGTGCAGCATGATAATTGTGGAAATATGTATAGAAGAATTGTATATGTTTAACATACAATGGATTACTTGCTATCCAGGGGAGGAGGTGGGGGAAAGGGAGGGAGAAAAAATTTGGAACACAACGTTTTGCAAAGGTGAATGTTGAAAACTATCTTTGCATATATTTTTAAAATAAAGAGCTATTTTTTTTTTATATTAAAGCTTTTTCCTTCTTTTTTTTCTTTTTTGCTGAGGCAATTGGGGTTAAGTGGCTTGCCCAGGGTCACTTATCTAGGAAGTGTTAAGTGTCTGAGGCCAGATTTGAACTCAGGAACTCCTGACTTCAGGGCTGGTACTCTATCCACTGCACCATCTGGCTTCCCCCAAGCTTTTTATTTTCAAGACATTTACATGGATAATTTTTCAACAATGCAACTTGCAAAATCTTATGGTCCAAATTTTCTCTCTTCTTCCCCCACCCCCACTCCAAGATAGCAAGTAATCCAATATATGTTAAACATGACAAAAAAAAGTTTACATCCAATATATGTAAACATATTTATGCAACCACTGTGTATACCATACATACCATTCTTATTATATCTGTATTATTACTATACATCATAACTTATTCAGCCATTCCCCAACTGAAGGGCATCCATACAGTTTCCAGTTTCTTGCCACTGTAAAAAGGGCTCCCACAAACATTTTTGCACATGTGAGTCCCCTTCTCTCTTAAAAGTGATTTTTTTTAAAAGAAATGTGATATCTTTAAGTATATTACATGTAGTTTAGAGCAAACAGCTCTAAAAGTTTAAAAGTTAATTATAATTAACAATAACAACTTCTGTCATGAAAGAAATGCATATTTGCTACCACAATAAGAATTATTATAAACTATACTATGCTTATTTGAACCATTAATATGCCTTTCATTTCAAATTATCCTAAGTGTGGTATAGGTAAAATGCTAAAATGAAATTTAAATCCAAATTGAGTCTCCTATTTGATGGCAAAGAAAGGAGTAACATTATCTCTCCCAAATATTCTATGGTGTAGGATAATGGATGGAGGGCTGAATTTGGAGTTATAAATGTGGTTTCAAATCCTGCCTCAGATATTTACTACATTTAAGCATTTTTTCAATAACAACCTAGAATGAATCATTTTGACTGTCTAGTCCATGGATGGAAAGCTTGCTAAATTAACCTATTAAAGTAAAATGCTGTTTTTAATTTTTACAAGTATCAGAAACAACTTGTTACAAGAAATATTTGCCTCTTATAGAACATGAAGGCAGAAGTTTTTAAACACCAACATCATTATATCTGCTTGGGAAAAACAGAGATTAATCTTTGATATAGCATTTTTTAAAACTCTGAATTAGATTACATCCTTAATAAGAATATAGTTGTTATTTAATACCCACAAAGACAATATATGATCTGGTAGGGGAGGGGGAAGGTATCAAGTTTCAAAGAACTACTATGTTTTCTAGAGAGAGAGCAGGTGTTTTAGAGACTAGGGGAGGGAAATAATGCTTGAAGAGTATTTCTATGGGAAAGGTAAGAAAAGCAGCACCTCAAATTTTCTGATTCAGTGGTTATCCATATCATCAGTTCATGTAAATATTTGTCTAATCAGGGTGAACTGTCTGAACTTTTCTCCCTGAATGTTATATTCTTTAAAATTCAAGAAAGTTGGAATCACTACACTTAGATGTAAAAAAAATATATATAGAAATCAAAGCTAAAGAATACAGAATTAGAATTAATGAAGTACTTAAGACAGATGACAAGCCAGTTATAACTTAGTGAATGAATTTATTTCAGAGGAAAGATCTGAATCCATGTCTTCCTGTCTCCAAATCTAGTAGTTTATCCACTGCACCCACTTATAGTATCACATATTTGCCAAAACTAGCCTGTTTTTTCAAAGATAGTTTGCAATAGGAAGAAAACATATTACCGTAATTTCTTTGATATATTTCTGGTTCAGTTGATAACGATTCTCAAATTCCTTTATGAGGGCACTGTAAGAATTAAAAATCTGTTATAAAACAGCTATTTTAAATACAAAATTATAAGCAGCAATATTTTATTGACACAATATAGTTATAGTTCTCCAAGACCAAAGTGCTTGCTAAATTAACCTATAAAAGTAAGGTGCTTTTTAATTTTTACAATTATCATAAACAATTTGTTACAAGAAATATTTGCCTCTTATAGAACACGAAGGCAGAAATTTTTAAACACCAATATCATTTGGTAAATATAGAATGTTAGCAGTTCAAAGGCTTAATTTTACAAATAATTAAGCATTTTAATGAATGAATGAAAAGCCATTTACTAAGCTCTTAATATGTACAAGAAGACAGACTTTAATAAGGCTTACTTTTTTAAGGTGGTACTATCAAAAGATTTCTCTCTTGTTTTGTGTTTCAGTTCAATGCCGATCCAACTGGAATAAAAAAAAATTAATTTAATTTTTCCTTATATTTTTCAACTTTCAGTTCTTGGTGAGTATCACTATTTTTTTTCCCATTTTTTATTTATTTTTATTTATTTATTATTTATTTATTTTTCCAGGGCTCAAATATTTTTTTTATTTTTTTATTTTATTTTTAATTTATTTTTCCAAGACTCAAATATAGCAGTAGTACCATTAAAAGTACCAAAAAAGAGGAATAAATTTCCTCTTTAATCAAATCAACAAACGAACCCAGAATACTTTTAGATTAACTATCATACTTACCATCAAAATTTTTGGTACAAAACACTGTGTTATGATTCACAGATAAGGAATTTATCTGAAAAATATGAATATTAGTAATAAAGGCAAACTTACTATGTTCTTACTAGTTCACTGCATGATATTTCAGAATCCTTATCTGTTCTTCTTACTCCAGCTGAATTCACACACCAGCAAAGGGCAGTGCCATTACACTGTCGAGGTTTAAAGTAACCATGTGTATCACAATCAGGATCATATATTCCATCATTATCTTTAAAAGATCCTTCTGGTCTCTTTCTCCGCCCACTCTTTGAATTAGTCATTTCTGCCTTCATTACCAAACATTTTGTAGCCACTTTGGGGAGGAAAACATTATAATCAAACTCAAAAGTAATATAGGGTTTATGCCGTAGTACCTTTTATTATAAATAATATTCAAGAACCTATAGAGCTCAAAACTTAAGATATGAACTCATAATCACTAAATGTAAAAAAGGATAAATTCCCAAGATAGTATGATAGTAAGAAATAGGTGAACTAGGAATCTAAAGACATAACTCTACCAATTATTATATGCATGACATGCAAATCACTGGCTGTTTCCTCACATTTGATGAAAGGGAAATCTTTCTCAAGATCTAAATCTTGAGATTTACAAGTCAGAATTTTTTTAAAAAAAATGTTCTTATATAAGTCATATTGTTTATTCTGAAGAGAATGTTTGAATTTTTATTCTCCTTTGAGGACGATACATGCAAAGTCTTAAGTTTTCACTTCTCACATTCTAGAAAAAGCCACAATCCCTATAAATGTGGATAGTTATGTGATTTTTTTAAAAAAAGCACATACAACTGAGCTGAAACTAGGATGTCCCAGTATAAACAAGACAAGTAATATACTTCTGAGTAAATATTTTAACATGCTGATTTGTTATTTACAAATGGTCTCTACTACATTCCACTAAACAAATTAGTAAATAAAACATAAAATTAATAGCAGAAAATTAGACTAAACTCACGTGTTGAACAGGTGACTATATTTGGTGAACCAATAGCCTGACACTGGCACTCATCAGGTGATATTTCAGTGCAGTTTGTTAGTTTATTTGTTTCACAGAAACAAGCTGGGAAAGGGAAAAAAAGATATTTAAAAATCTGATAGCTTTCAATTAATGCAACAACAGCATTAATAATAATACTCCTCTCAAAGACAATGCTCCAGTTAGATGAATTTCTGGGAATCCTACCCAAGTATCCAGTACATCACAACTTTAAATGACAAGAAAATTAGTTCTAAAATTTCTTTTGGCTTGTTTGGACAATGGGTCATTTATTTCACTGATTCCCATTTCAATTTTTAGGCTCAATCTTTCCATCTCTCAAACATAATAAATCTTTACAAAACATAAAAACCCAAATCATTTCTTTCTTCCTTCCTTCCCTTCAGAACCCACCCCTGCAGTTCAAAACTGATTTGATTCAATAAAGACAAGGTAAAATGTCTCTCTGGCAATACTGGCCTTTCTATCCCGCAGTCAGTCAACATGTATGAAGCACCTACTATGTATGTACCAGGAACTGTGCTAAGCGCTGGGGACATAAAGAAAGGCAAAAAACCAAACACCAATAATAGAATGAAAGTAAAACCCAACCTGTTCTCAAAGAGGGGGAAAGTAAAAGACAGGAGACAAACAAAATATGTACAGACCAAATGGGAGATAAAAACCAACAAAGGGAAGACTAGAACGAAAATTATTGCAGCTAATATACTAAAAATAGAGATAGCAGGCAAGAGTCCTCAAGGAGTATGGAATGCAGCACCCAACTGCACTTAAAGGAAATCATTTATTTTCTTATCTTTCCAAATAATAGGTGCTTCAGTCTCGAATGGAAACAAGAAGTTGGATCAAGATTGGAAAGTTTTCCTTTCTTAAAATGTGTAACTTCTTTCCACTCCTCGAGGGCGCAGAAGTAAAGTGGGAGAAGAGAGTGGATGCCTGGAGAGCAGGTGTATAAGGGCGGGGAGCGCTTCAAGCCAGTCACCTGTGGCGCCGCTCCCAGGTCTCATCCGGGCTTTAACGTAGGTAGGCAGTCTTCCCATGGGGCAGGGCGGGGCCCAGCCCAGCCCAGCCTAGCCAGAGCCATTGACCAGTTCCCGCTTTCCCCAGCTTCCCCAAGGGAATCTCTCTTCACACGCCGAAGTAACCGGAGCCCGGAAGAGGGAGAGTGGCGCCATTGTGCGGAGAGAAAGGAATGGAAAGGGGCAAGGAAAAGGGAAGAGAAAGGGCAGGGTCGGCGGGGCCGGATGGCGAAGGGGACTACCCGACCCCTCTCCCCACCCCCACGGTCCTGCCAAAGAACAATATCCAGGATTCCGATTCCCCCAGACTTTCCACAACCCGGGCTTTCCCCTCTTCCCCTCGCCCTAAGTCATCTTCCCGAGACCGGTCCCTTCTCTAGGCCCTCACCCCCAATCCGCCCTTAATTATTCCCGAGAAACAAGCGGTGAGGGTTTCCGAAGCGAAGCTCAGCAGAAGCAGTCGAGCGAAGTTGGCCCCTTCCCCGGAGTACAAAGACAGCCACGGTACGCTAAGCTCTGACTAGCCGTTCCCCGCCTCTGCCTACACTCTTCGGGTCTTTGGGTCACTCAATACAATCTGCCTAACGCCATCATCCATCCCTCTCCCTCCTCAGCCCCGAACCTGCTCCCCCCCAAGCCCCAGCATCCCTGATTGCCCCCAGATTGTTCCTCAGGCTCACCTTTCCCAGCCCAGCTCATCGATACAGTCACGGCCGCGAGCAGCAGCCAGAGCGCAAGAGCCCGGGGCAGAGCCATGGTGAGCGCGCCGCACGGAGCGAAGAGGGCACAGTGGCACGGAACTCCCAAGCCTAGTCCCAGAAGCAAAGTGGTCGGACCTGCGCTAGGACCCTCGCAGGGTCCGGCTGAGGAACGGGGTAGGAGGGTCTTGTGCCCCCCAAGATTGGGAGGGGCTAGTAGAAGTCACCTGGCCTCGAGCTAGACGAGGACCAAAGGGGAGCCCGACTCCCGGAGAGGCACGGAGAGTCTGGGGAGAGACTGGTACCACACCAGGACCAGCCCAACCAACCTGGTCTCCGCCTCTCTCCGAGCCCCTCCCTTAGAGCTGTGGGCCCCCAGCCTCCCACCCCCACCAGTCCAACCGGTTCCCGGGGTAGAGTCCTTCTCCTTCTCCTCCTCTTCCGGGGGGTGGGGGTGGGGGGTGGGAGATGGGGGTAAAGTCTCCTCCCCTCCCGTGGCGCCCTTGGCGCCCTCGGCGTTGGCTAGAGTTTCGGCACCGCCCTCTTCCCCTTCCCCCTCCCGTAGGCGCTTCTCAGGTGTGGCTTCTGGTCTCTTCCCTCTAAGCCATCGGACCACCTGCCCGCCCTACCCCCTCAACCTTTTCCCACCCCGGCCGCGCCATCTCCCTGCTTCCATTCCTATGTGTGTCCCCAATTTGAGAGCAGTAAGTGAAAGGAGAACGTGGTGAAGGGGCGCCAAGTGACACTCTCTAGTCACCTGGGCTAATTGGTCCGCTCTAGTTAGGACAGAATGTGAGGGAGCTGGGAGAAAAGGCCCTAGAGAACGAGTTAGGAAGGAGGGGAGTGGGCTGAGTGAAATAGGGGAAGGCGAAGGCGAATAGAGACAAAGGGGAGAAAAGTGGAAGGAAGGCAGCCAAGAAGGGTCTCCTGAAGCTACTTCGGTCGGGCTAGCAAACTCTGATCTTTCCAAGGCCATTTAATTTAATTCCCTTGAACTATAAACTTGAGGGCCCCTGGGGGGGGGGGGAATTTACTCTAAAGGTGGGTAAATGAGGAAGCTGATGATAACAATCATTTCTTTATAGCTATAGATGATATGTTGACCTTTCATATGTCAGCTAATATACTCAGAATATTTTTAGCCCTTTGCAGGTAAGCAATGATGTTTCAACAGAACTAAGTTCTGGAACCGAGTTGGGCTTTTTTTGTTTTTGTTTTTGTTTTTTGTTTTAGTTTTTCTTTATCTGCCAAATGGCATACTGACATGTTAAAGAATTCCTTTTTTTTCCCCCTCTATAAAGTAGGAATAAAAGGATTAAAGTAGGAATAAAAGGATTTAGTAGTTATGACAAATCTTTCAAAACCCTTGAGTTGGAATTGTAATATCTTCAAGTAAATGTAAAGAAAAGATTCTTCACAGTCTCAAAGGGATCAGGGTTTTTTTTTTTTTTTTTGAATTTTATTGTCTACAACTTTTCTTTACCTGAGTATCTACTTAAGCGTTATTTTTAATCTTTAAGAAATTATTACAAATGTACAAAAATAAAGTGAAAAATAATTTTAAGATTTTTTAAAAAAAATTCAGGATTAGTTTTTATGTCCGTAATAAATGTTTTCTACTACTGCATTTGAAAGAATTTATAAATGTTGTAGGTACAGTAACTATGTAATTTGAATTTTTACAAGGAGATATAAACAGGTGCCAAATTTAAATAAAGCAAAAAATCCTAAATATAGAAGGACCCTTTAGAGACAATTCTAATCTGTTCCAATCTTCTCCTTTTACTGTTAATGAAACTGAGGACCAGACAGGTTATAACTTAATCAACTTCAAAAAAACAAAAACAAAAAACAACTTTGATATGTTTCAAGGAAGACTACCATTTAAAAAATCTTCAATTCAGAACAATTGAGAGAGGATAACTTTGTTTTTTCCAATATAGCTATTTCAAGAGCTGATTTTTTTTTTGTCATTTGTTCTACTGAAAAATTTGATATTTAAGTCTATGAAAATTCTACAGAATTGAACTTCTGAGTATAGCATATTGGAATATAAGTTTTTGTAATTAAGCATATATTGTGGTCTTTTGTTAATGGTATTGTTGAGAAAGTTCATTATAGTAAACAAATTCAAATATATTTTTGACAAGAATAATTTTAACTTTCAATCTCTGTTCATTATTATATTTTTACTCTTATTTATTCAATAATTAATCCCAAATTTACAAATCAAGGAAAGATTTACTTCATCTTATAACAGCTTTTTACTTCACTTTCTGTTATCTATTATGAGGTGAATCAAGTCAACATGATTATTAAATGTTGTCATAGTTATCTCTGACTCAGAGTTTGTTTCCTTGGCATTGTTTATTTTGTATCACTCAAAACTTCCTCAAATTTACTCTCTACTACTCAATTTCTTTTCTCTCATTTTAAAGTATCTCAAACCCCTATTTCTGTTGTGGTTTTTTGGGGACAATTTGAGAACATTTCTCAATTTTTTACAAGTAGTTTCTCATTTTTAACTCTTAGAATAGCTAGTATTAATATTAGTTGATGTAATTTATTATTATGGTCATTCCTTTTGGCCATTAGAAAACAAAACAACCCCTTTCAATAGATGAGAATTTGATTCTCTTAATAGGAGTGCTTCAGCCAGCACTACAGATTAGCCACACCTTATTCTGCTTTATGCTGATCCTAAACCTTCCACAAATTTCCTAATATGCTATGCTAAAAGGAACCTATACTATGTGTATACACACACACACACACACACACACACACGTTTCTTCTCCACTAAAATTTTCCTTTCTAAGGTTACCAGTGACTTTTTATTAAATCTAGTAGATTTTTCTCAGTCTTCATTCTCTTTGTTTTTACTTTTTGTAGCATTTCATATCTTTGACCACTTTCTTCAGAATCTCTCCTCTTCCTCCTAGGGCATGTTATTTCTTGGTTCTCCTTCTACCTGTTTTATCCTCTTGGTTAGTTCATCTTCCTACTTCTGCCCTTTCCTTGTTAGTCAAGATTGTCTCTCCTTTTGCTCTCTTTAGCCAATTTCATCAACTCAAATAATTTAATTATTACCTCTAAACTGATGATTCCCAAATTCATGAGCAGCATTAATCATGCCTCTAAGCTCCATTCCCAAATTTCCAAAACTGTGCTAAACATTTGTACCCGAATTTCTTGTTTGCCCTTCAAATTTAACATGTCCAAAACCAAACTCATCCTGGATAGAACAATTGAATCACAATTGCATGTTCTGGTATCCAGGGATAACCACTAGATATGAAGCAATAGATAGCTGTTTCATAATTTGATCCTGAATTTTCTCATATCTGCATATTCATGTAAAATATTCTCCGTATATTCAGTGTATGCTATACGCCTAAAGAAAAATATGACTTAAAAACCCCAATTCAAGTGTTTCTACCTGAAAATTTATTCAAGATTGCATAACTGATATGAGACAGAGGCTGTATTTGAATTCTTGTCTTCTGTTCTGCTACCAGGTCTCTAGGTAGCATGCTATTTTTCCAATCCCAAAAAGGGTGTCTGAAAAATATTAGTGTAGTTTTAAACCTTAATAGCCTAAAAACTGCACTAAAATTTTTGAAACAATATTTTCTGGCATAAATCATCTATAATCCATTCACCTCCATTTTGATTTTCACTAGGATAGTAAATATTCTTCATTTCACATTTGTGTGGCAATTTTTCTCCCTAAATTTAATGGGCTGCATTACTCTTTATTAGAATTATATAGAATTCAGGCAATAGACACTTGTGGAAATAAAAAGTTAATTAAGATAGCAACTCTGCATAGAATTGATGATATATGTATAGTACTTTGGAATTTTAAAAAATTATATAAATATTAGTTATTATAGGAAAGGGCTTTTATGGGGAAAGTTAATAGGTAGTGTGACACAAAAAAAGAAAAATCATAAATAAAACATTGAAAATACATAGAAAGGAGAAAAGAAGGGAGGGAAGAATAAAGTAAAAAGTGCACAGCAGGGAACAAAAACAAACTTACAAGGAAGCAAAGAAAAGATAGACAACTGAATATAATGTGTAGTGTTTATCATATAAGGCTTTCTTGAAATGGAAATTGCTTTATATTTTGAAGCTCTTTTATTGCTGTGCACATGGCAATTTTTTTTTCCTATTTTGTATTTAAGTTTAAAATAAAAAAAACACTTAGAAAAAGTTCAAAGATGGATACAAGGGACAATTTTCTTATAATTTAGCTAAATTCACTAAATTTTTTTAAACAATTGGTACATAGCAGTTCACAATTTCAAAATGCAGTCATCTTTTTTTGTTTGTTATGTTGAAATGTTTGTTTCTTGGTGATTAATAAGTTAATAATAAGAAAAGGAAAAAGCATCAGAGTGATTATCAATTTATTTATATTTAAGTGATGCATTACTTTCACATTTTAAAATATAAATTTCTTAATGTAAAAAGTAAACATTTGAAAAATGTTATACAATTGTTATTTAACAAATTAGTTTGCTCTTTAAAATAAGTTATATTTATGCCTTCTCTTCTAAAATGAAAATGGAAGGAGAGTAGCATTTTGAAGAGGGCCTCAGGTCAGCCAAGATTCCCCTCTAGGCTAGACTTCTGAATTTCCAGACTTTAATACCATACCTCTTTTACAATTTCATCCTGAAATATCCCAATGCTATCCCTGTCCCATTTTCTCCCTTTGGTGAATTCCTCCTTGGGGCCTCCAATTTGAGGAATGATGCAAGTTAACTAACTTTAATTCCCCTCCACAAAATACTTCTGATTTTCCAGACTTTGCTCTCTGTCGTGGATACCTTTTTATCTTCTTTCCTTCCCCCACCCTGTCTAGTATTCACTTCTCCCCAGGAGGAGTTTTAGGCTCATTTTAATGATTCTGTGATATATGTGGTGGGAGGAGGGACATATCTAGAAGTAAGTATGTAGGGGTCCAAGCAGGAAGCTATACCCCCTGGAATACCCCAAAATGGGGAAACAGGGAAAGGACCTTGCAACTGGTAAGAGAAATATACTGCTTGAACCTCCTCTTTCCTGGTTGTGCCTATTATATAATAGGACACATCCACTTTTGCAGATGTGTAATAAGACACTTTTAACTTCACTTGTTTCTGTGTCCAAGAGGTTTATTTCTCAGTTGTTGTTTTCCACCCATAATTGTTGTTTTCCTCTAATGTCAACACAGTACCAAATACCCAGTAAACTTGAAATAAATACTTCTTGCCTTGCCTTGCCATAACACAAAACTGTTTAGAAATACCCCCTTTCCAATGGAATCCTCCATGTAACAAAGAAAAGCAAGCAAAATATACTTGTATGGCCTTTTTTTTTTTAAAGTTTAGCATAATACTGGTATAAAATGCTGATGGAGCTTTTTAAATACATATCAAATCTCTACTACACAAAAATCCTACTATAGTAGAGTAACATGGTAGTCTTTGAAAGCTAACTAATGGCACACAAGCTTGGCAGGTTCTGCCAAACTAATCATATTGGGATATGGTCCTGAAAACAAAAAAACAACCCAAAACTATTTCCTGAGAATCAGATTAGCTAAATTCAAAGCAACTCAATACTAATAAATGAGGACTAGGTGATGGATTTTTTTTTTTAGCCATGATGGCCAATGAAACAAAAAAATACAAAAATGTCCTTCCTTATTGTGAATACCTTTTCTACATCTGTAATGATAGTGCTGAGATGGTAGAAAGGAATCCAGAGGTTTCTGAGAACAATTAAACAACAAACACCTACTGAAATACTGTTGTTTGTTTAATGATACAAAATAAGATATTTGTCCACCATCCAAATTGGTATGCTGCTAACAGAATTCAGCCACAACAAATGTTTACATTTTTTCTATAAATTAAAGCAAAAGATGGAACAAAGTTGCAGCTTAGTGGAAAGATTTTGGGTTTCTTTTGGAGAACCAAAGGTATTGATGTTCAGAAAGACATGAAGAAATGCTTCTAAGGCTACCTGTTTGTCTAGTTTTGTAGTCCTCATCATGAAAATAATTGAAAAGATTATCCCTATGAAGGTGATTGCAGCTTATATATCATCATCTGCAATAGAGAATCAAGAAATATAAAAATTCCATGAAGAACTTAAGATCTTTTAAACAATCATCTACATTAATACTCAATGACTTGAAGATGAAACTGGAAAGAGATTAACACCAAAAAAAAAATAGAATAAATTTGCCAATATTACTTTAGTGGCTTACTCTTATCACCAATGACAATGGATCTACCTCATTCAGACTAATCAATGCTCAATGTGCCATGTGAGGAAAATATAAATATCATTCAGGAAGATGAAGTCAGGAAGAGTGACTGGATCATACCAAATCTATACAAGAAGGGCTGTATCACAGGCTAATTTTAAAACTATTGAGGATGAATTTTCAAGACATCTCAAGATTAGGACATTAAATGATTAGGAAAAAATACAGATGATAACATTTAAAAGAAATTAAAAAAAAAACTTTAACAAATGCCAATCCTTATGTACACTTCTTAAAATTTCTAAAATCTTTATAAGAATGACCTACATGTACATCAAGAAAGTCTTTGATGAAGGTATGATTAAAGAGCAAACTAATTTTATAAACTATATTCTAGGATGGATTACATTTTTAAAGTGATAGAATTCTTCTGTATTTGTGGATTATAAAATCAGACAAATGTTTGTTAAAGTAAACTGCAGATTAAAAGGCTATCTTCAGGTGACTCATATTAATATATGAAGATTACACAAATTCCTTGGTAGATGCAACCACAGAGATAACTGTCCACCAATACTTTGACTCAGTGTTGAGTCATAAGAGACATAGATTCAGCAAAGATGTTTGATATTCTTTTTGAGGATGCCTTATAGAGTTCAAATGGAATAGAGATTCCCAATAGATGACAAAGTTCTTTACATACTTCATAAAGTTTGGAGATGCCATTGTGCTAATTGCTAAACATAACAAAAATGGGATTTCTTTCTTTTTTTTTTAAACTATGTTAAAGCTCTACTGAGTGCTATTTAAATAATACTTTATGGTATGGAGATGTGCCAGAGTTTTCAAAGTCTATGCTTTCCCAAATGGGAAAGGCTTCAAGTATAGATTTGGTGATGTACTGTACATCTGAACCAGCTTGGCTTAGTTTGGAAAGGCTCATTAATAAGTTGTGAGGTGATTAATTTCTTAGTCATAGGAAGTATCAAAGATCATCTACTAAATTATAGACTAATTTTCTTTATAGGATAGAAACACACACACATATATATATATATACATACACATACACTCACACATTTAGTACATTACAAATCCTTAAAATATTGAAGTATTTGTGGGGAGAGGAAAATGGGCAAATCAAGTATATGAAGAAGTATCTGATGATGATGATTTTAACTAGGATTTGTAGGATGTTTTAAGGTTTGCAACAGTGTTTATGTTATCTCATTTGATCTCACAACAACCCTTGGAGACAAGTATGATTTATTGTCCCCATTTTATAGAGGAACAAACTGAGAGGCATGGAGATTTTCAGTGACTTTTCAGGGGTCAAACACCTAGCCAGTAAATATACAAGGCAGAATTCAAACTCGGGTCTTCCTGACTTCAAGTCCCATATCCTATATGTCCTGTGGAAAGATGATTAAACTTGTTCTTCTTGACCCAGAAGGTCAAAACTAGAAACAGTAGGTAAAAACAAAAGAAAGGCAACTCAACAAAAAGAAAACATTTCTAAAACTTAACATTCTTCAGAACTGAAATAGAATACCATGAAAGGTAAATCCTCATCTCTGGATATCTCCCAAGTGAAGGTTAAATAACCATTTATCATAGATGTTTTAGAATTTCTGTTCAGAACTGATCCAACCATTCTGGAGAGCAACTTGAAACTATGCTCAAAGAGCAATCAAACTGTGCATTTGATCCAGCAAGATCACTACTAATGCTCTCCCAAAGAAATCATAAAAAAGAGGGAAAGACTTACATAGTATACAAAAATATTTATAGCAGCTCTATTTATGCTGGCAAAGAAATGGAAATTGAGGGAATGCCTATCAGTTTGGGAACTGAACAAGTGATGTTATATGAATATAAGGAATTGCTATTGTGCTATAAGAAATGAACATGCAGATTTCAGAAAAAAACTTGGAAAGACTTAAAGAACTGATAATGAAATAAATAGAACCAGAAAACTGTTGTACACAATAACAGCAACATTGTTTGATGATCAACTATGATAGACAGCTTTCTCAGCACTAAAATGATCAAAACAACTTCAAAAGACTCATGATAGAAAATGCCATCCATATGCAGAGAAAGAACTATGGAGTCTGAAAACTGAAGCATACTATTTTCAATTTGGGTTTTTTTTTTTCTTTGTAGTTTTCCCCTTTTGTTCTGTTTCTTCTTTCATAACAGTGTGGAAATATATTCAACATGATTGTATATATTTAACTTATTTCTGATTGCTTGCCATCTTGGGAGAGGGAGAGGAGAAAGGATGAAATTTTTGAAATTTAAAATCTTATAAATATAAATATAAAATCTTAGAAAAAAGAATATTGGACACTATCTTTACATCTAATTGTAAAAGAAATAAAATTCTATTTAAAAAAAAGATTTCTGTTTAGCCTTGAGATTAAATGAGATATTACATATAAAGAGCTTTGTAAACCCTATGCTGCTATATACATGTTAATTTATTTTTCTTAACTATTATTATTAGATTCAAAAATTCTGTATATCATTGAAGGAAACTTTTATCTGATTCTTG
This sequence comes from Myrmecobius fasciatus, assembly GCA_023553655.1. Taxonomy (NCBI): domain Eukaryota; kingdom Metazoa; phylum Chordata; class Mammalia; order Dasyuromorphia; family Myrmecobiidae; genus Myrmecobius; species Myrmecobius fasciatus. The sequence continues at coordinate 130,241 of JAJPUD010005499.1, read as the reverse complement.
AAAATAATATAAATTCTGGAATTTTCAAGCAGTCTGAAATAGTTCAGGTTCTGAATATAGTTCAACATATGGCAATTTAATAAGATAAAAATCTAACATAATGTATTGGGGGGAAAGCATTATACCAGGAGAAAAAAAGCTATGTATGTTCTTTCTTACTGCCATTTCTGGATCTTTGCTCTGCCACTTTCACTAAATCTCTCCTTTGAACCACTTTCTCTGCTGTCATCTTCCAAATTCCTATCCCTTCTTCTTTCTACCTTTGTCCATTCCATGACTTTTGCACTAGATTCAAAATATTCTTTTCTACTCAGTCCCTGCCAACATCCTTGGAGACTTCAGAATCCATGATTACTCCCATGGTTTCCTTACTCCCTCAGTTCATATGTCTACTGCTTCCCTTTCCTGGGTTGGTTATACATTAAACTTCATCATAATTCAAAATAGTCTCACTTCAAAATTCTAAGCTGAAATCTTTCTCCCTGACCATCATGCTCCTAGCATTTGAACTCTCTCTATCCTTTACTTCTTAACCTTTGTTGTAGTCATTACCTTCTGATCCAGGATTTCTTTCTTTTCATCCAGTCTGTCAATACTATTCTGGCTCATATTCATCCCTATCCAATGTTTTCTGTATGCTAAGACACTTCAATAAGTCCTCCTTCATCTTTGAATTCTTTGTTCCAGTGTGCTTCTGGTATTCCCACATAAATAACTCTCAACTCTAAGTAAATTATACCATTTTCACTACTTTTTTTCTTTTCTTTTCTTTTTTTTTTTTTTTTTTTTTTTTTTTTTGCTGAGGCAATTGGGGTGAAGTGACTAGCCCAGAGTCACACAGCTAGGATGTATTAAGTGTCTGAGACCAGATTTGAACTCAGTCTTCCTGACTTCAAGGCTGGTGCTCTATCCACTGCGCCACCTAGCTGCCCTACTACATTTTTTTCTATACCCAAGCTGCCAAATACTTGGCATTCTAATTTCATTCTAATTGGCTTCACTAAACATATACTTTTTCCTTAGTTTTAAATTTTTATTACTGTATTTTGTTTACACATCATCTTCATTTCTGAAAAATTCCCTTCCCTCTCCCCTACCTAGTAAGCTATCACTTATGAAAAGACCAGGGTCATGGGCTCTGAACTTCCTAAATACCATTTTTCTTCAACACCTCCCCTCCCCCCAGACAAATGTATTTTTTTTTTTTTTTTTTTTTTTTTGCTTTTTGCTGAGGCAATTGGGGTTAAGTGACTCGCCCAGGGTTACACAGCTAGGGAATGTTAAGTGTCTGAGACCAGATTTGAACTCAGGTCCTCCTGACTTCAGGGCTGGTGCTCTATCCACTGCGCCACCTAGCTGCCCCTAGACAAATGTATTTTCTCATATTTCTCCAGTCACCAAATTAATTTGTCTTCCTCTTTACTGATAAATTCTGTATTCTGAATCCTGTTTCATTTTCTAACTCCTCTCTGACCCTTCTTCAACATTTTGCAATGTTGAAAATCCTATCTTCCCAGATGCTATCTCTTTCCTATTTGTTTAATTATTTTGGGATGTATTCTCTTTTAGCTCTTGTCCAACTGCTCTTTCTCAATCTTCTTTGCTGGATCAGCTTTGTGGGAATGCATCCCCAAACTTTGGCCTGTTAAACCCCTCCTTCTGTTCCATTCTCTTCGTATTATTCTTTCTTCCTGATGAAGGCTTAGTAGTTCTGAGTTGCATTAGGGTTAGGGTTAAGTAAGGGTGAACTGGCCCACACTGGGAAAACAGCGCAGGTTAAAGCTTTTGTATTTATCAATATTGGGATCAAATCTGTAAGTGACCATTTTAACATGGTTAAGATAGGGAATAAGAAAGAGAGGAAGAAAGAAAGAAGGTAGCAGAAAGGGAGAATGAAGAAAAGGAGGAATAAAGGAATTTTTTGTTTTGATTTTATTACATATATATGCATATATGTGTGTATGTGTCTGTATACATACACATTATATGCAAATACATCAAAAATAATTTGATAGGATTTATAGCCTATTTTGAGTTTTATAAAAGATGTGTTTCATTTACCCTACCAATAGAATTGAAATTCCTTTAGCAGGAACTGTTTTATTTTTTGTCATATCTCTAGTATCTAGCACAATGCCTAGCACACAATAGTTTCTTAATATGTGTTTCTTGTTTCTGTTTTTGTGACTCCGTGCTATCAGTCATTCCTTCCCTCTTAGGCCCTTTCAAGGGTTCTTCTTTCTACTGGCCTCTTCCCTTTAATCTATAAACATAGATTTCTTCTATCATAAAAATCTTTCCTTTGACTCTATCACTCCCTCTCTCTCCTCCCTATCACAAACAAACTTCAAGAAGTGTAATCTTTATCCATGCTGCCCTTCCCTTATTACTTTTATTCCTCAACCCCATGCAATCTGCCTTCTATCCTTACCATTATATAAAAAAATAAAAACAACTCTCTTCAAGGTCACTAAGAATGTTAAGAATTAGAATTTAAGAATACTGCTAAGGACCAAACTGAATCAACTGATGCAGTATATTTTTTTCATCAGCAAAAAATTAGTGATAGTAGGATAAAAATTTTTATTTCAGAGTCAAAATTTTTATGTTGATTGATATATATGGCCTTTCCATTGACCTCTTTTTTGTTCTCATCCTTTTTGACCTCTGTAACAATGTGAAACTATGGACCACCCCTTCCTTGCAGATACCCTCTGTCACAGGGTTGTGGTGAAGCTCAGAGGCAAAAATACGTATAGAATATTTTGCAAATTAAGTGCTGTGCTATTTAAATGTCATTATTATTACTATTCTTTCCTTCCTTAGTTTTCATGACAGTAGTTGAGATCCTTCCCAGTCCCCCATCTCCTTTCCTAACTTCTCATCCTCCCACCTCCATATGTTTGGGTGTCTCCCAAGTTTCTCTAAGAAGAATCTCTTTTACTCTAACCTACATAGTGAACAACCATAACTTTAAAAGACACATGATAATGCATAGCTGTCACTTCTTGGCAGAGAAGTAATGGACTAGAGGTGCAAAATGAGACACACATTTCAACAATATGTTGATTTGTTTTCCTTGATTTATTTGATACAATAGTGGGTTCATTGGAGAAAGAAGTGAGTTAGTGGGAAATGAGAGAGAAGGGAGGAAAGAAAGAAAGATCATCAATAAAACAGAAAAAAAAACCCACCAAAAAATCAGAAAGGAACACAAACAGCAATTTTGTTTCTACTTTGTTAAATTAAATACATACATTTTGAAAAAACAAACCATAATAGATATCTGCAAATTCACATAAAATGCTATTTTTATTTTAACCTATATCATATTGCTTGCTTTGGAACACAAGATTTTGCAAAGGTGAAAACTGAAAACTGTCTTTGTTATACAATGCTCAGTTCTGATGGACATGGCTCTCATCAACAATGAGATGATTTGGGCCAGTTCCAATGGGCTTGTGAGGAAGAAAGCCATCTGTACCCAGAAAGAGGACAGTGGGAACTGAATGTGGACACAACATAATATCTTCACTCTTTTTGTTGTTGCTTGCTTGCATTTTCTTTCTCATTTTTTTCCCTTTTTGATCTGATTTTTCTTGTGCAGCATATTTGTGGAAATGTTTAGAAGAATTGCACATATTTAACATATATTTGATCATTTGCTGTCTAGGGGAAGAGATGGGGGAAAAAGCAGGGGAAAAATTAGAATACAAGGTTTTGTAAAGGTAAATGTTGAAAATTATCCATGTATATATTTTGAAAATAAAAAACTTTTTTTTTGCTGTGACACTATTTCTTTTTTTTTTTTAATTTTATTTTATTTGCAAAACATATATATGGGTAATTCTTCAACATTAACCTTTACCTAGCTTTCTGTTACAGATTTTTCCCCCCAACTCCCCACCCCTCCCCTAGATGGCAGGATATCCACTACATGTTAATTATGTTTAAATAGTTGGCAAATCGAATATATGTATACATATTTCCAAACTTATTGTTGTGCAAGAAAAATCATATCTACACAAAAGACATATTAGATAAAGGAAACACAATGTAAGCAAACATCAATCAAGAGTATGAAAATGTTATGTTGTGGTCCACATTTCACATCCCTCTCTCTGGGTGTATATGGCTTTCTTCAGTGAACAATTGGAAGTGGTTTGAAACATTTCATTGTTGAAGAGAGCCATGTCCATCAGAATTGATCATCATATAGTATTGTTGTTGCCATGTATAATGATCTCCTGGTTCTGCTCAGAAAATAAAAAACTTAAAAAAAAAAAAAAGAAAACTATCTTTTATATGTATTTGGAAAAATAAAATACTATTGTTTATAAAATAAATTGTAAAATAAAATCCTATGTTTATCTTTTTTGCATATTGAAAGATTTATTGATTAATTACTATTAAGTTCATAATAAAATTATTATTATTTTTTGCTGAGGTAATTGAGGTTAAGTGACTTGCTCAGGGTCACACAGCTAGGGAATGTTAAGTGTCTGAGACGAGATTTGAACTCAGGTCCTCCTGACTTCAGGGCTGGTGCTCTATCTACTGCATCACCTAGCTGCCCCTAGTTCATAATAAAATTATTTTAAAAGAAAACCCTCTTCTCTCCCCCCCCATAGTTATTCTCTTCTCTTATTTCTGGTTCAATTATTATTTCTACGTAGATAACTCTTCAAACTACACTTCTCTGTCCAACCTTTGCCTAGAACTCAGGCTCATTTTTCTAGCTGTCTGTTGGATATTTATTTTCCTTTGGATGACCAGCTATTCATATTCAACCTCATATTCAACATATCTAAAATTAAGTTCATCTTCTACTATAGCCTGATTCTCTACCTAACTTTGTAGATACCACTATCTTCCTCCGCAGATGCCTGTTTTTAAACTTAGCCACCTTTGATTTTTCATTTCCATACTTTCACACAATCAATTATTAAGTCCTATTGATTCTACCTTACAATATCTTTTAGATCCATTCCCTCTTTTCAAGTCTCACTGAAACTAACTTTGTTTAGGGACTAATTTTCTGCTATATGTATCCACTTTCTGATTCATAGTGATCTTAACACATTGCTCTGATCATATTACCACTTAATTCAAAAAGTTGTGCTCAAGGACAAGAAGAGTTCCTATAGTAGGACCTTTGACTCTATCACTAAGGATACCATACTAGGGAACCACAATGGAATTAGATACCTCTAGCATCTTTGTTGCCTACTACCCAGTTTTGGATAATACATCCAAGTTGGACTAAGGAAGACACCTTTGACTAGGAATGGTTTTCTAATGGTAAAGAGTAGCTATAAGCCCTAGATGGTATACAGAGAGAGAAGCAAGTTTAGAAGCAAGTATGAGGGAATCAGATTTAAATACTCAATCCCTACTTGTGGGATACTGAACTGCTCCCAGTATTAACTCTTGACAAAACCACATTTCTATTGTCTACAAACCTGTGTCTTTTTAAGCAGATTAGGTTTGGGGAAATGGCATACTGACTTTTTCTTGTTTTTCTCCATCAGGATTTAGTCTGCTGTTTTCTGGACAGTTTGGGGATGAGTTTATTTGGGGGGAGGGGAGAGGAGTGTATTCATTGTACTATTTCCTGCTACTTAGCTATCTTGGTTCCTCATGCATCTTAAGTATTGATAATAATCCTATGGTTCCTTTCAACATAATATAGTTTCCCTGCTTATTTATTCTAACAAAGACTATTGTTGCTGTTGCCTTACCTGAGATTATGATTGCTATTAGTATCTTTTTTTTGAACCTCAGTAGAAGCACAATTTTAATTCTTTATGAATCATTAAAACATATTCCTAGATTCTGCTTTCTAATCCATTCTATTTTTCCTGTTCCATTTTGTGGGTAAATTCTTCCTATTCCCCAATCACAATTATTATCATTAATTGTATTTTGCCCTTTATCTTATTCTCTTATGTTTAGTCCTCTTTTTCTTCACTACTCCCCCCCCCCCCCTTTTAACAAGGAGGAAAGGGGGGTGATTGAGAAAGAGTTATGTTTGATGCAATGGTCAAGTATGGCAAAGTGCTCGATTTCTTACAATAATTTTTATTTTATTTTATTGTTTATGCATTTTTTAAAAAATGACAAAATTCTTGGTACTGTACTTATAAGACAGTAGTAAAGATTAATGTGATAAAATACATAGCATATGTTAAGTTGTGGAAAAACTACTAAATGTTTATAGAAGCCACATGAATTAGTAAGGTTTTTTTGTTGTTGACTTGATCTTCAGAAACCACAACATACTCTCCTCTCCCTGCCATCCCTCAGCCTTCCTCAACTGACTCTTGTTCTCATAGGCAGGTGTGTAACCCCATATACACAAACACAGAACCTGCCTACTTTGAGGATGATTCAGTGTTTCCTTTCTAGGAGTATATTGCTTCTCAAAACATTGCCATCTGGTTTCTCCATTCAGCCCTGGCCTAAACACAAGTCTCTTTGAGGTTACCAATTAACTCTCCTATACTAAATATATGACTTTTCTCAGTCTTTATCTGCTCTTTATCTTTTTTAATACTGTTGACCAGTCTCCTTGATTAACTTCCATAACAATATACTCCTCCTTTTCCTCTTGGCCTAACTGGTCCAGTTTATAGTTTTATTAGTTCATTATCAATTTTCTGTCCTTCTGATGTGGGCATTTTTCTGGGCTCTGTCCTGGGCTATCTTTTCTTTCTGCAAGAGTTCTGTCTTTCTTGAATGAAAGTTACTAATAGTTCAAAACTAGTTATTAGTTCAAAACCATGCTAATACAAATAGATGAACAAGACGATCCCTGTTCTCAAGAAGCTTATATTCTTATAAAGGGAATAACTCACAACGGAGCTTTCAGCTGCAGAAAGGCATTCCTTAGGGTTCAGCAGCAGACAGTAATATATCTTCTTTAATGTGAGTTCTACTGATAAAACTGTATCCATGTTTGATTTTGGATGATGTCAAGGACCTAAAGGTTCTATCAGATATCATTATAACTATTTTGTGCTTCACTTTCCTCATTTGTTAAATGAAAGAGTTGGACTCAATGGCCTCTAGGAGTCCCCTCAGGTTCTAAATGTCTGTACCCTATGAATCGTTATCCTTTGCTCATGACTCTCCCTCATTTTCCTCCTCATATATATATACATATATATATGTATGTATATATATATATGTAGAGAGAGAGAGAGAGAGAGAGAATCTATATGTGTCTATATGTCTAATCACTTGCCAAGTCTTATTGATTCTACCTCTACATCTCTTCAGTCTTTCTTTCTCTCTGTTCATACAACCACTACACTAGCCTTTTAATAGTAGCCTACTTGACCTCCCTGTTTTCAATCTCTTCTTTATTCCCATCCATCTTCCCCATAGCTGCCAAAATAATTTTATCTGACCATTGTCAGTTCCTACTTAAAATATTTCTGTGGTTCTTTCTTGTCCTTAGAAAAAAATATCAATTTCCTAAAGTTGAAGAAAAAAATTGCTATGCTCTCTGTTGCCATTACAAGCCTGCCAGAAATCATTTTTATTAATTTATTTTTATTATAAATTCAATAATTGTTGAGAGAGAATTTTCAGAACTAACCAAAATCCCTCATAGTCTCTGACATGTCTCTAACACAAAGCATTTTGAAATAACATTTATAAGATTCTTGAATAAGGAACTTTTCATAGTGGAAAAGTCCCAAAGTTTAGGTAACAAAGGAGTTAAGTTTTTACTTCATTAAAGTTAATAATAGTTACATAACTTTCAGCATGCTCTTAGGCAATTATTTCTTTAAAGCCATCCTATCCCTCAAAGGTAACTCTCCTTGAGGGTTCTCTCTTCCTGGAGACTTCTTCCTTCTTCAGGATTGTTATCTGAATTCCTTCAGAGTTTTAGAAAAAAGGTTGCCTTTGTGTAGTCACCCCCCTAATTATTCCTAGGAGATAGTCCTTCCTCAAATCAGCTTTTTTTTTTTTTTTTTTTTTTTTTTTTGCTTCTCTTGAGTCTTTGTGTTTGAATGCCTAATTTTTTATTCAACTCTGGTCTTTTCATTAGAAATGCTTTCAAGTCCTTATTTCATGAAATATCCATTTTTTTCCCCTTGAAGGCTTATATTCAGTTTTACTGGGCACATGATTCTTGTAATCCTAGTTTCTTTTGCTTTCTGATCCTTTAATGTAGAAACTGCTAAAACCTGTGTTGTCCTGCCTGTGGTCCCACAATATTTGAACTGTTTCTTTTAAATTCTTTGCAATACTTTTTCTTTGTCTTGGGAGCTCTGGAATTTGGCTATAATCCTGAAAGTTTTCATTTGAGCTTCTCTTTCAGAAGGTGATTGGTATATTCTTTCAATTTCTATTTGGCCTCTGATTCTAGAATTTCAGTACAGTTTTCATTGATAATTTCTTGAGACATGATATCTAGATTTTTTTTTTAATTTTAGCTTCCAGGAAGTTCAATCATATCTCTTTTTGACCTATTTTTCTAAGTCAATTATTTTTCCAAATGAGATATTTTACAGTCTTCTATTTTTTCATTCTTTTGATTTTGTTTTATTATTTCTTGATGTTTCATGGAGTCATTAGCTTTCGCTTGCCAAATCTAATTTTTAAGGAATTATTTTTTTCAGTGAACTTTTGAACTTCCTTTTCCATTTGGCCAATTCTAGTTTTTAAAGTTCTTTTCTTCAGTAAATTTTTGTACATCTTTTTTTCTTGTGCCTAGTTCTGTTTTTTTAAGTGGTTCTTCTCTTTAATAGATTTTTATATCTTCCATGTGACTAATTCTACTTTTTAAGTAGTTTTCCTCTTCAGTGGATTTTTGTGCCTCTTTTGCTACTTGCTCTATTCTGTTTTTATTTTATTTTATTCAGTATTTTTTATGTCCCTTTTACCAAGCTATTGACTTTTTCATGCTTTTCTTGCATTCCTCTCATTGATTTTTTTTCTTTATTATTTATTTCAATCTTAAATACAATATAGGAAAACAAGACAGCAGAACATGAGGGGATTCAAAATAGAAAGCAATGAATTTCCATTTTAATAATGTCGATTATATAATAAATCCTACAAATTGTGTTGAGAGTTGAGAGATGGAGTTCTTGGTTTAGGTTCTAAGCCAAAGGGAAGAATAAGGAGGACCTGAGGCTAAAGGCACCATCACCCATACCTCAGGACTAGAAATTATTACAAAACAAGCTGCTATAAATAAGGGCAAAGGGGAAAGAACCCAACCATAGAAAATTACCATAGGAATAGAGAAGACTGGGGTTCATATTTAAAGGAAGATACTGAAGCAAAAAAAGGTCTCTTCTGTCCCAAAGGATAACGTCAAAAGGTTGCCTATCCAAAAAGTCTTCATAGAACTCAAAAAAGACTTTAAAAATCATCTAAGAGAGCTTGAGGGAAATTAAAAAAAAAAAAAGATTTTGAAAAGAAAGTCAACCAATAGGAAAAGGAGATCCAGAATCTTAGGGAAGAAAATGACTCCTTGAAAATTAAAATTGGGCAAGGGGAACTCAACAAAGTTATGAGACCAAGAAATAATAAAACAAACTATAAAGAATGGAAAAATAGAAGAGAATATGAAACATCTTATTTTTAAAATGACTGATCTGGAGAATAGATGAAGACAAAACATAAGAATAATTAGGACTACCTGAAAGCTATGATCAAAAAAAGAATCTTGATACAATACAAGAAATAATTGAAGAAAATTGTCCTGAAGTATTAGAACAAGAGGGAAAAGTAGAAATAGAAAACAAATATATACCTATCACCACCTTTTTTTGTCTCTCATGGTTTTTCCCTTTTGTACTGATTTTTCTCTCCCAACATGACTCATGGAAATAAAAAATGAATTTACATGTATAAAATATTTTTTAAAAGAGTGCTTATAGCCAGCAGCACCCTGCACTCACCAGAGGTGTTCTGGCTCCTTGCTGTGTGGGACAGGTGCTAGACCCCCTTTCCCAAATTAACTAATCAGAGACATCTTCAGGTACAAAGAAAAAGCATTTATTTAACCTCTGCAGGCAAAGGCCCAGACAAACCGGGGAGCCATCCCAACTCCCTCCATGTGCTCCGAAACCTGACCAGCTAGAAATGGAACACCTGGTTAAATAGGAAAAGACCTAAGACTTTTCATTGGATAGACTAAAAGGAAGTAACCATTCTTGACCAATATTGTCTGCTTCCTGTGGGTCATGACTTCTTGAGGGTCTGACCTTTAGAGATGACATGACTCACTGCAACACAGGGTTCAAGACTGGGAATAGGGATCATGTGATCCAGGCCCAGTCGCAATCCTGAGAAATTCTTCATCCAATCAGTCCCATTCAGCAGTGCAGCGTGATCTGGTGGCTCTTATCATCAGAGGTTCCCTCAATTTTTCCTCATTCAGATGCCCAACTCCCCAGACCATTCAGGAGGTAAAAATTTCTGTGGCTGGGGTTGAGGGTACCTTCCAACTCAGCTAACCCCACAGCTTTCTGCTTGCTGTTTCAGCAGAGCTAGCCTGGAGGTATTTATTTCACTTGGGCCAAACTTCCATTCTGGTATCTTTCTTCAGATCTTCTCTGTTTGTCCCAGGATGACCACTATTTTGTCCCAACTCCTGTTTATTTTACTGCCCTATGTTTGTCCTGAGGTGCTATTTTGTCTTTGTGGGGGAAATCTGGGGAACCTAGAATTTTTTAATCCACTCTACTATCTTCCCAGAAACCCTCTCTCATCACTTTCATTTCTTTCCCCAATTTTTCCCCACCTCTTTCATTTGATTTTTAAAATCCTTTTGGACTTTCTTTGGGGTTCTGAAACCAATTCACATATTTTTTCTTTGAGACTTTGGAAGTAGCAGTTTTAGCTTTGTTGTTTAATTCTAAGGCTGTGTTTTGCTCTTCCCTATCACCACTCTGTTTCAGGATAGAGGGTCACTGTCCCTAACTTCAGGATTTTTGTACAGCTGTTTTTAGAGTTAGTTCAGAGGGCTGGGGTTATCTGTAAGTTTTCGCTTCTTCCAGCATGATATGATGTAATGAGAATTGTGTTTACTACTCTCCTAGCCAATGCTCTGATCTATGAGAGATGACATGTACTTTTTTCCACTCCAAATTGTCACCAGAGACCTAGCTCCTCTGTGGTCTCAAACTCTATTGTATTAGTATTCCTCCTTATCCTAGAATTGAGACTCAGGACTGGGACTTAGATCTGAGTCTGTGCAAAGCAACAATATCCTTAACCCAATGCCTGCAAAGGGACCCCTGTAATTTCCTTCTGACAGTTGTCTGAATCCTTTACTATCTATCTATGGGCTAAAAGTTCTAGATAGCACCACTGCCTACTGATTCAGTTAGTTGCCCCCAAGAACATTTCTTATATTGCTGGGGCATTGTGTAGACTGGGACTGGATTTTACCCACTCTTACCCCAGTGGACAAATGTTTCCTATTGACTTTTTAGAGTCTGAGACCAGATTTGAACTCAAGTCCTCCTGACTTCAGGGCTGGTGCTCTATCCACAACTTTTCCAATCTAAACCATAGTTGCACCTAAGTGATCAGTGAATAGGGTAATGGACCTGAAGTCAGGGAGATCCAAGTACAAATCCAGCCTCATTCACTAGCTGTTAAGACCCTGAGTTGTAAGACACCTTACCTCTGCCTCAGTTCTCTCATCTATAAAATGGGGATAATAATAGCAATTGCCTCCTGGGAGGTAAAAAGATAAAGCAAGCACAAATATAGAACATTTTCTCTGACACCTTGGGGACATAACCTCTCTCAACTCCCCTTCCCCTCCCACTCCTTTAATCTCCAGGACAGAGAAGGTAGGGAAGTTAGATTTATGGTTCAACTCAGTTCTTACACAGCATTAATTCTAACAAGTTCAAGTCCAAAGTTCCTCTGGGCTAGTATCCCAAATCCTTGTTTCTCAGGATTTATGATGACTACAATACCTGGCCTGTAGTCCTGATCTTTAAGATCTCTATGATCACATTCCTGGATTGGATATTCCTCTCCCTGTAACTCTAATTAAAAATGAAAAAATTGAATCAGACCAAAATCCCAGTCTCATTTCTCAGGGATAGAAGACCTCAGGGGGAGAGGAGATAGTCTTCCAATACTTCCCTTTAATGTACAGTGTAAGACACCATACTATGGGTGAAGGAGTCCTTCACCTTCAGATGCAAATGCAAGAAAGAGAGCAGAAAAAACTCAACAATGTTATTGTTTAAAACACAGAAAATTCTGGCTACACAGGAAATGCAAAAAACAAAACAAAACAAAACAAATAAACAAAAAAACTGCTCCCAATAAGCCAGTAAAGAATATCCAGGTTCTTAGCATCTTCCAAGATGGGAATTCTATCTTAGGTGATCTGGGCAAGCTCCAAACCCCCATTTACAAAAGAAAAAAATTCAAATAAACAAAACTTTCCATTTACACACACATATTAACCTTGGGATACAATAGACCTTGAACTTTCAAAGAACTCGACTACAAATACCTGTGCTTGTTGAAGGGAAACTGCTCATGTGAAAATCTCCATAATGAATGGAAAACCCTGAGAGACAGAGTTTTGGGGTAATTAATAATCAATTAATTAGGCTAGCTAATAATAAATTAGTGATCAATGGTTTCTCTTGAACCAAGGATTATTAATGGAGGTGATGTAGATACTTTTATAAAAGGGAATTCTCTTGACAAGGGTAAAATCAACCCTTATTGAAGAACATTTAAGGAGGAGGTAGGTTAGAAGTCTTCAGCTCCTCCTACTGAGAACATGGCTTGATTATAAAACTCATCCACATCCAACAATCTGAACAGTGGAAAATCATCTCTGTCCAGAACACTCTGGTTGATTTTCTCCTTTTTGAGAATTTAAAGTGAAGGTCACTTTAAATTCTAAAGGAGGGATACAAGGACAGGGACTCTTCCTCAGCATAAGGACTCTCCTAGACTGGAATTCTGTTAACATCCTAAATAGAAATAGTCTCCAAATTGGGATGGTTCCTGTCCAAGATTGAAGAGCATGTTCTTTGAGGGCTGGGACAATCTTACTAATCTCACATGTCTTTTAGAAACTGGCTTTTTACAATGGTTGGACCTTATATGAGGAAATAAAGAAGAAAAGCCTGAATTCTCATTTAATAGCTTGTTATTAATATGATAATAAAATAATTTCTTTTACTTCCTCATGATGTTGCCAACTTAAACATTCAGTGTGTTGTGGTTCCTCACAACAAAAAATATAATGTCATAAGCAAAAAAAAAAAAAAAAAAGCAAACTACTTGCTCTAGCCTCAAGTTCCTCGTTGTAGACTTTTTAAAACCCAAAATATTAAAAGAATTTGAATATGTGATTAGGAAATTAGGAAATTATTTTCTGTAATCCTTAAAGAACTATGGAGAACCTGAAAGGTATACAGTACTAGAAATAAGCAAGTGTGTTATTTTTTCCAAAAAGTAGTATTCTGGAAATTACAAACTATCAGTGTAAAATTGGTCCCAAGATGGATACAGAAAGATATCCCCACAAGGAAAGAAACAGCGTCAAGGAATGTGACCCTTCAAAGCAGAGAGAAGTACTACAAGAACACTGATCAGCAGAGGTCTACATTTAAGAGGAACTTCATGAGCAGTCTGTGAAGAAAAAAAAAAAAAAAGCATTAGCACAGTCACTGAAAGTTAGGAGTTTCCTTTTGGCCTCATGGGTTCTTTATAGTTTATGTATACCTACTACCTTTACACTTTGTGTCCATGAATTTATTATGTCATTCTACCTTTATGTGTTATGTTTATGTAAATTCTTCCCATGGACACTATATGTATTTGTTAGAAAATATGCACTTGAATTTGGGAAGAATGTTTTGGGCCAACTGTTCTTATTATCCTTCTTTAGTAAATAAATTTGCTAAAAGATATTTGAGGTTCCTACTAACTGATTTCCAGTGGAAAGTACACCTGTGGGGCCTTCTGATTGACTAAAAGTTAGTTTCTCAGGGTTAACCCTAGGACATTGATATTGGTAGTAGCAGCTACTGAGAACCAGGTCTTCTAATACAAATGGAAACTGAGAAGTAGACAGAATGAAAAACAGTTCCCGACCTCAAGAAAATGGATTCTACTTAGAGATACATTAAACAAATATGAGACACTTAGAGAAAGAGGAAAATATCAGCTAGAGAGATCAGAAAAGCTAAACCTTAAATGAAGCTAAGGATTTAAGAGGCAATGGTGAAGAAGTTTGTGCATTCTAAATATGCCTGACAGCTTCTATGAAGGCACAGAGATAGAAGATAGAATTCTGATGTCCAAGAACAGTAAATAGGCCATTTTGACTGAAATCTAGAATATGAGAAATAGAATAATATGAAATAAATTCAGAAGGACTGGGTAGAGCCAGATAGTGAAGATTTCAAATACTATCAAACAAAGCAGCTTATTTTGTTCTGGAGGCAATTGAGAACAAGAGCTATTTGGAAGATTCTTTGGAAACAGTGCAGAGGATAGATTGGAGAAGAGATACTATGTGCAGAAACTTGATTTAGGAAAATATTGCAATAGTTTAAAGAAGATGTGATATAGATAATTTGAACTAGGGATAGTGGTATAAGTGAAACACAGAAATTTCTGACATTTGTATAGTATGTAGTCTCATTATTTCATAGTAATCCCCTGTATCCTCTCTTTAATTGTGTGCTATTGTTTCATGGATTTTAGTCTTCTCTCCTCAACTAGATTATAAACTCCTTGAAGGCAGAGTTAAGATTTTTTTCCACATCACCTATAACACTGAGCACATAGTAGGGATAGAGACTCATATCATAATAATATAATCAATCAATCAATAAACATTTAATAGGAGCCTACTATGCACTACATACTATCAGTGTGTGTGTGTGTGTGTGTGTGTGTGTGTGTGGTGTGTATATGTGTGTGTATGTTTCAGTTTAGGAAGTCAGGTCTCTGTTTCTCTGAAACTCTCATTTAAGTTCTATTTCTATTTACTAAGCTAAATTGTGAGTGACTTCTAAGTGATCTACTAAGCTAACTTGTGAGTGAGTCTAACCGTTTTGGAAAACAATTTGGAATTATGTTAGAGACAAAGTAAACCTTTCATAAACTTTAGAAGAGTAATTAGTGGATTATCAATCATAATTAACTGAGTAAATACTGTTGTCATGAGTGAATCATTCAACACTGCAGAGAGTATACAAAGTTCTTTGGGTTAAGACAAAGACAGATGAGATAGAATCCGGTTTTTTCCAAGAGCTGAATCTAGTCTAGGAAGACATAGACTTTAAACTTTGTTTTAACAGAACTAAGGAAGGGTGGGGTAATTATGATAGGTGATTAACATTATAAGCAACCATCCTAGGTAAAATATTTTTAAAATATGGAGACTTTCATTGATATGAACCACATTCTATTGGTTAGTATGTGCAGGGCTGGGTCAGAGAAGGGAGAAGAGAAAGGGGGAAGGGGAAGCCCATTTTATACTCCTTTAGTATATATAGAACATACAATTCACATGTAAGCCCCAAACATCTGTGAGATACTTCCTTGGTAACTAAGACTCTGAAAGTGGTACAGTAACATAAGAAGAATTTTTAGAATCAGAAATTCTAGACATAAATGCTGACTATGGCACTTGGTAGTGTGATAAATCAGAGTTTCCTCACCTATAAAATGAAGGAGTTGGGGTAGTTTTAAAGACCCTTCAAACTCTACATATGTGTGTGGTCTGTTTTTTCTTTTGAAAAGTAAGTTTATTGCCCTATTTTATTTTATTTATTTTTTATTTTATTTTTTCTTTTTGCTGAGGCAATTGGGGTTAAGTGACTTGCCCAGGGTCACACAGCTAGGGAGTGTTAAGTGTCTGAGACCAGATTTGAACTCAGGTCCTCCTGACTTCAGGGCTGGTGCTCTGTCTACTGCGCCACCTAGCTGCCCCGCCCTATTTTATTTTAAAATCACTTATATTTCCCTCTCAGAAAGAAATATTAAGAAGAGAAGAAAGGAAGAAAGAAAAAAAGAAAGAAAGGAAGGAAGGAAGAAAGGAAGGAAGGAAGGAAGGAAGAAAGACAGACAGAAAGGAAGGAAGGAAAGGAAGGAAGGAAGAAAAAGAAAAAGAAGAGAAGGAAGAAAGGGAAGAAGGGAGGTAAGAAGGAATGAAAAAAGAAGGCAGGAAGGAAGGAAAAAGAAAGAGCAAGGAAGAGGAAGAAGGAAGCCCATAAATCTAAGTAATAAATCAAAAAAATTTGCTGACATTATATACAATATCCCACACATATCCCTCTTCCCACCCCACCCCACCCCTACACACTTCATTTCTGCAAAGAAGGGAATGCATCTTTTCATCTCTCTTCTTTGGAGCCAATCTGTGTTATAATTTCACAGGATTTCATTTAATTTTTTAATGCTTTTCATTTTCAAACAGTCGCTGTTTACATTGCTTTCCTAGTTCTGCTTACTTCATTTTACATCAGCTCATATAAAGCAATATTTTTTCTTTTTTCACTGTATTTATAGTTTGTTATGATAGGTAATATTCCATTATATTCATGTACTACAATGTGTTTAGCCATTCTCCAATTCATTCAGGCAATAGCATTTATTGAGAAACCACTATATGACAGACACTATGCTAAATAAGTGCTGTGATACACAGAAGGGCCAAAAAATAATCCCTGTTCTTTAGAAGCTCACAGTCTAATGGAGAGATAACATGCAAACAGCTAGGTACAAATAAGTTATGACCAAGATAAATGTGACATAATCAACAGAAAAAAAGGCACTAGAATTAAGGGGGGAGAGGCTGAGAAAGATTTCTTATAGAAGGTAAGAAGATAAGATTTTAGGTGACACTCAAAGAAAGTCAGGAGAACCAGAAAGTAGTTATGAGGAGGAAGAGAATTCCAACCATGGGATACTTTTAAACTTAATTTAAATAAGTGACTTTTAAAAATAATGTCATAAATTAATTAAGATAGGAATGAGACTGGAAAGTGTTGAGAACATGGTGACTGATGAGGAACTGGAGGTATAACTTTTCCCTAAGAAATTTGACACTGAAGGTAAGAGATATGATAGGGCTAGAAAAGACATAGAGTCAAGGGTAGACTTTCTTTTTGTTTTTGACCTTTTTTTGTTTGTTTTAGGGGAGAAATGAGTCTGTAGTGAATTATGAGCAAATTAGTGGAGAAAGAGAATGAAAAAAGTGTGAAAATCTAGCTGTGAGTCTAACCATTTTGGAAAACAACTTGGAATTATGTTAGAGACAGAGTAAACCTTTCATAAGCTTTGGGAGAGTAATTAGTGGAATAATGACATTGCTTAACACATATAGGTGAAAATATTCATTATTTATCACAACACTCTTTGGTTTGGCAAAAACCTGTAAATAAATTAGTGTTTTATTGTCAGATGGACTAAACAAATTGAGGGATATGAAGGCAGTAGGACATTTGATCCTAGTTCTTTGATACCACAGAGTGCCACTTCAAATATCTTCATGTATATGAGTTCTTTCTTTATTGTCACAGACCTTCTTGGGGTATATGCTTAACAGAATCTCTGGGTCAAAATATAGACAGTTTAATCATTTTCTTTGCATGATTCCAAATTATACAATCTGTTTTAAAGAGTATAAATGTGGGTCTCGGTTCACACTTTTAATTCAGAAAGTAGGTGTAGGAAGAAATAAATGATAAGTAATTCACTTATTGATAACATTTCAATTCCATTTAACTCTTTAAGCATTTATTAAGCACCTATCATACATAGACTCAGTGAAAAGTATTGGGTATACTGCACACCTGTCAGATTGGCTAAAATGACAGGAAAAGATAATGACGAATGTTGGAGGGAATGTGGGAAAACTGGGACACTGATACATTGTTGGTGGAACTGTGAACAGATCAAACCATTCTGGAGAGCAATTTGGAACTATGCTCAAAAAGTTATCGAACTGTGCATATCCTTTAATCCAGCAGTGTTTCTACTGGGCCTATATCCCAAAGAAATCATAAAGGAAGGAAAGGAACCCACATGTGCAAGGATGTTTATGGCAGCCCTTTTTGTAGTGGCTAGAAACTGGAAACTGAAAGGATGCCCATCAATTGGAGAGTGGCTGAATAAATTATGGTATATGAATATTATGGAATATTATTGTTCTGTGAGAAACGACCAGCAGGACGATTTCAGAGAGGCCTGGAGAGACTTGCATGAACTGATGCTGAGTGAAGTGAGCAGAACCAGGAGATCATTATACACTGCAACAACAAGACTATATGATGATCAATTCTGATGGACATGGCTCCCTTCAACAATAAAATGTTTCAAACCAGTTCCAATTGTTCAGTGAAGAAAGCCATATACACCCAGAGAGAGGGCTGTGAAATGTGGACCACAACATAACATTTTCATGCTCTCTATTGATGTTTGCTTGCATTATGTTTCCTTCTCAGACTTTTTTTCTTGTAAATATGATTTTTCTTTTACAAGATAACTGCAAAAATATGTATACACATATTTGATTTGTCAAGTATTTTACCATAATTAACATGTAGTAGACTTCCTGCCATCTAGGGGAGGGTTAGGGACCAGGGGGGGAAATTTTGTAATGGAAAGCTGTGTAAGGGTCAATGTTGAAGAATTACCCATACATATGTTTTGTAAATAAAAAGCTTATATATATATATAAACCAACAACAATGAAATGTTTCAAACCAGTTCCAATTGTTCAGTGAAGAAAGCCATATACACGCAGAGAGAGGGATATGAATGTGGACTACAACATAACATTTTCATGCTCTCTATTGATGTTTGCTTGCATTGTGTTTCCCTTCTCAGATTTTTTTTCTTGTAGATATGATTTTTCTTGTGCAACAATATAATTGTATAAATATGTATACACGTTTGATTTGTCAAGTATTCTGACATGGTTAACATGTATTGGACTTCCTGCCATCTAGGGGAGAGGAGGGATGGGGGGGGGAATTTATAACAGAAAGCTTTGCAAGGATCAATGTTGAAAAATTACCCATACATATGTTTTGCAAATAAAAAGCTTTAATTAAAAAAAAAGTATTGGGTATACATAAACAACAGTAAAATCATCTCTTTTCTCAAGGAGCTTACATTTTGAGACAGAGATTAGAAAAAATATACACAGATAAGTAAATACAAAATAGATACATATGCTTTGATGGAGGTTTTTTGATGGCCAAAAAAAAAAAGAAAAGAAAAAAGCATCAAAGTAACTGCTCTGCTGCCAGCTACTAAGAATAATCAAAGCAGGAATGTGGTCTAGGTGAGCAGAGAAAAATGACTTTGTATCCTTAAATTACACTTTGTTCTGGCTCAGATTCTTTTGCATCTAGGAGGATTTTGTGCCTATATAACCATAAATTAATTACTTATTTTTAACTGAGGGTTTTGTTTGCCTCCAGAGGTTGAAAAAACATGAATAAATGAAAAAAAAAACTTATGAAATATTTAACAGTCACTGTACTTGGCTCCAGGAATGCAAATGATAGTCAGGTAGATAGTCCCAACCTTCACTGAATTTACATTCCAATGGAGACAAATCATACTTAAAGAGTAGTTTGAAGTGGGGAAGGGGAGGACTCAGTTTTGAACATGATGTCATGGTTTGGAAATGGCCTAGAAGCCTGGTTCTAGAAAAGATATAGCGAATTCTCACCCATCAGAACTGAGGATCTGGGGTAGAGTACACATGCAGGTAGGAAGGTATTTAGATAACTAAGGTACAAGGCAGTATGATTTAGAAATGTTTGGAAAGACAATTTTATTCTGGACTTTTTTTTTTTTAGCTCACTTGGTTGCTAAGACAAAAGAGTTGTCTGCCTTTATCAGGGGAAAGATCTTACTACTCTACAGGCAGTTTTAACTTTTTTTTTTCACTATCATATATCCATTTGGCTGTTTGGAGAAACCTGTGAACCTCTTATGAGAATATTTTTAAAAGTAAAACGAGTAAGATTGCAAATGAAACAAATATCAAATAAATAGTTTTCAAAATATTTAAAAAAACAAATTGAGGTTATAAATCCTGGGTAAGGATTTTCCCTCTACTTTCTTCAAGTTCTCATGACTCCCTCTTGTCTAGAACCATTGGTGAGCAAGCAAAACTGCATCCAATGGAGAAGACCATCTAACAGTTAACAAAATGAGGTTTACTTAGCCATAAAGTTGAAAGGATATAGCATTGGTTAGGTAGATGTGGCCTCTGTCATCTGAAAATGGATGATATAGTTGGGAAATGGCTGAATAAGTTATGCTATATGAGTGTTATGGAATATTGTTGTTCTATAAGAAATGATCAGCAGAATGATTTCAGAGAGGCCTGGAGAGACTTGCATGAATTGCCTGAGTGAAGTGAGTAGAACCAGGAGATCATTATACATGGCAACAAGATTATAGGAAGATCAATTCTGATGGACATGACTCTTTTCAACAATGAGATTATTGAAGCCAGTTCCAATGGTCTTGTGATGAAGAGAGCCATCCACACCCAGAGAGAAGATTGTGGGAGATGAGTGTGGTTCACAACATAACATTTTCACTCTTTTTGTTGTTTTTTGCTTGCATTTTGTTTTCTTTCTCATTTCTTTCCCTTTTTGATCTGATTTTTCTTATGCAGCAAGATAATTGTATAAATATGTATACATATATTGGATTTAACATATATTTTAACATGTTTATCACATATTAGATTACTTGCCATCTAGGGGAGAAGGTAAGGGGAAAAGGTAGAGGAAAAATTTGGAACACAAGGTTTTGCAAGGATCAATGTTGAAAAATTATCCATGCATGTGTTTTGAAAATAAAATCTTAAAAAAAAATGGAAGATGGCTGATAAGTAGGGTATGTTGGCTGTGGTAACTGGGAAGGGCTCCTAGACTCTACCCTAGCTGACTGGAGAGAGATTATTTGTTAACTCTAAAGAGATGTACCTATCAATCTATTGAGCAAGTAAGCAATAAACATTTATTATGCACCGATGTGGTAGGTGAAAGATAAAATAACTGAGGAAACAAACTGAGGAAATTGATATGTTTCTGAGCATATTGATTTATTAAGCAATGCATGCCAATTGCATAACAAGCCAGGACCAGACTTCCTCAAATTAGGCCTAGATACTGTATATAGGGTAGGGAGACAGATTTTATACTTTAAAAACAATCAAATAATGTCAATTAAAAGGAAAAATTAACCAGGGTATTACATTTAAGTAATTGATTTCTATTGGAGAAAAAATTAGGGATTTTCCAAGTAGAGATGGAGAGAATGAATGGGTACAATTTCCTGAAATCAGAAAAAGAAATATCCCTCTTCCCCCAGTGTCTGTGAACAACCAAAGGAACATAAAAACTGATAGATCAGAATGGAACCAGCTTTTAGAGAACACATGTAGGTTGCTTAAGATGTACAACTATGAGAAAACTTGCATCAGTCTTTGGGTCTGACTGGTTTTTTTTTTTTTTTTTTTTTTTTTAATAAA
>JAJPUD010005499.1:33991-108609 GCA_023553655.1 Myrmecobius fasciatus | reverse complement strand
CCCTAGATGACAGGTAATCTAATACATGCTAAATAGGATAAATTATACGACAAGTACAATACATGTATACATATCTATACAGTTATCTTACTGCACAAGAAACATCAGATCTAGAAAGAGAAGAAGAAAAAAAACAACCTAAGAAGGAAAACAGAATGCATGGAAATATTCACAGAAAGCGTTAAAATGCTGTGTTGTGGTTCACTCTCAGTTCCCACAGGCTTCTCTCTGGATGTATATGACTATCTTCATCGCTGAACAATAGGAACTGGTTTGAATCACATCATTGTTGAAGAGAACCATGTCCATCAAAATTGATCATCGTATAGTCTTGTTGCTGTGTATAATGTTCTCCTGGTTCTGCTGATTTCACTCAGCATCAGTTCATGCAAGTCTCTCCAATCCTCTCTGAAATCCTCCTGTTGGTCATTTCTTACAGAACAATAATATTCCATAACATTCATATACCATAATTTATTCAGCCATTCTCCAATTGATGGGCATCTTTTCAATTTCCAGTTTCTTGCCACTACAAAAAGGGCTGCCACAAACATTTTTGCACATGTGGGTCCCTTTCCCTCCTTAAAAATCTCTTTGGGATATAGGCCCAGTAGAAACACTGCTGGCTGACTGGTTTTCTAGTCAACATAATCTAGGTCACTGGTGAAGGGTTTCTTAACATTAGGTAGAGGTGCTCCAGCTTCCCAGTCACAACACAATAAAGGCTTCTCCCAATCCCCATAATTGAATAGTTTTCTTATAAGTCATAAGTTGGACTAGACCCATAACTGAATAGAAAGGGAACCGTGTGAGCTCCAGAATTGAGTTACAGTGTGGTTCATTCAATTTCTACATTTAACCTCTTGCTGTCCTAATTCTCTCAATTCCCTCATTTACTATGTTCCAGGAACTATGATCAGTGTTGAAAATACCAAAAAAAAAAAAAAAAAAAAAAAGGCACAAGACAATACCTGTCCTCAAGGATCTCACAATTTAATGAGGAGAATAACATGTAAACAAATATAATCAAAACAAACTATATGCAGGATAATTAGAAAATGATTAAAAGAAAGAAAGTACTGGAATTGAGAGATTAGAGACTTCCTATAGAAGATGGAATTATAGTTTGAACTTGAAGGCAGTGAGAGGATTCAATAAATGTAGTATAGGGGGGAAAAAGTTCCAGGATAGTCAGATGAAATATCCAGAGCTGAGAGATGGAGTATCTTGTTTGTGAAAAAGTCAAGAGGTCAGTGTCATTGGGTCAAAGAGGATGTATTAGGGAGTAAGGTATAAGAAGACTGGAAAGATAAGAGGGGATTTAGTTATGAAGAGTTTTGAATGGCAAGCAGAATATTTTGTATTTGCTCTTTTTTCTATTTGTCTATCAGAGACTACCAAATAACTACCAAAGTCATACTTAACTGAGACTATGTACCTAGGAATCACCATGAGACCATTGGGGACCAAAGGAGAAGAGCAGTGAATCCAGAGAAATGAATTATGGAGATCAGATTAATAACTACCTCCGTGGTGGGGCTCTACAGCTATATGAGTTCCATTTATGTACTCTGGCCACTGGAGGTGGAGGTGGGGAGAAAGAATCCTTATGCACTCCCACTCTTCCCAATACAGGTGTATGTATTTGTGGTAGAGTGTAATAGATTTATGGAGGGAGGGAGCAAACTACTGTTGGCTTTTCTTGTGTTGCTATTTTATTAAAGATCTTTGCTTTGAACAAAATTATGTCCTCTGATATAAAAGAAAAAATAAATAAACCTTTTAGTGAGGATTTGTGAGTTATTGTTTTGAGTGGATTCAGACACATGGGATACCTTGAACATGGGGCAACTGTTCTAGGGCTCTATGTGTGTGTGTGGAGATGCCCCAAGTGTTACATATAAAAAACAAAATAATTTGGAGGTTCCATTACATAAATCTGCTAGTTTCCCTAAAGGGTAAAGGACTCCCTGAAACTTTATTGGTCTAGGATGCTGATGAATTATTAACATGGCTCATTTGGGATATAAAAATTTAACTCACAAGGAATCAGTATTCCCAAAATTTGGTAGATGTCCTATTTCCTTTCTAGTTACCACACTCCTTACACTCTACTGATCAGCCATCTTCCATTTTGAGTTGACAGAAATCATATCCATCTGAACCAATGCTATATTCTTTTTATATTATGGCTAAGAAAACCATAGTTAGATGATCTTTTACTGTTGTTCAGTTATTTTTCAGTTATGTCTGACTCTTCGTGACCTCATTTGAGGTTTTCTTGGGAAAGATACTAGAATAGGCCATTTTTTTCTCCAGCTCATTTTACAGATGAAGAAACTGAGGCACTTCCTGACTCCAGGCCTAGCACTCTATCCACTGTGCCATCTCCCTACCTCTCTCTTCCACTACAATCAAATTTTTCTTGGTTCATCAATGGTTCTAAAGAGAGAGACAAGAGCAATTGAATGAAAGTGAAGAAGAGTCCTTATCCAGACCCTACTGAAGAAGGTTCTTTAGCAGAGGCATCTAAAAGGAGCAAAAATTTGATGTCAACCTCTCTCCATATGATTCCCAGGGAAAAGAATGTCTTGGCTGGAGTGATAAGAAACATTGAAGGGAGAGGGGTGTGTGATATAGAACAATGGTTCTCAAAGTGTGGTTCAGAGAATCCTGAGGGTTTTTTGAAATCCTTTTTAGAAAGTTTGCAAATTCAAAATAGGTTTTTAATTCTAATATGATAAATATCTATAAATATAATACACATAAACAAAATCTCTTTGGACACATCCTCATAGGAGGATAATAAATAATAAATAAATAAATACAATTTTAATACTATAAAGATAATGAGAACAAAAGTTTGAGAATCATCAACATAGGACAAAATTTTATATTGGCCTCCTGACCTTCATATTTTAGGTACCTGGGACAGGA
The DNA here is from genome assembly GCA_023553655.1 of Myrmecobius fasciatus. Lineage (NCBI taxonomy): Eukaryota > Metazoa > Chordata > Mammalia > Dasyuromorphia > Myrmecobiidae > Myrmecobius > Myrmecobius fasciatus. Next base: position 105,672 of record JAJPUD010005499.1, on the reverse strand, counting down.
TGCATAGAAGTGGATAATGATCTCTTAGTTACCCAACTACAGATGATCCTGAGGAGCCTCAGCAGGGAGGATTAGGATATGCCTTCATCTGGCAAAATGTATAGTAAATAAAATATTGAGTTTGAAGTAAAGAAGGTCTGATTTCTAACCACATCTTAGATACTTGTATAAGTTATTTAACTCTTCTTGGCCTCTGTTCTTCACCTACAAAGAGAGCATTGACCTTGACAGCCTTAATTTACCTTCCAGTTCTAAATCTATATTTTGATCTGTGCTATTTCCCTGTTATTTTTAGTGTTGCTTCTGCTATAATAACAACTAACCATGTGCCAGACACTGTGCTAAGCACTTTACAATTATAATCTCTTTTCATCCCCATAACAACATTGGGAAGCAGGTGCTATTATTTTCATCCCTATTTCACAAATGTGAAAACTGAAGCAGAGTTGAGTAACTTGCCCATGGTCACATAGCTAGCAAGTGTCTGAGGTCAAATTTGAACTCAGGTTTTCCTGACTCCATGTGCAGGGCTCTATCCATTGAGTTATCCAGCTGCCCCATTGATCGCTATCACTTTATATTAAGAGCTCTACTATGAATCGCCCCAACATCACCCACCACATGACAGCTGGGATTTAATCCTTCCTATGGAGGGAGGCAAAGCCTAAGATTTTGGGTCTTTACTTTCCCCCTATTTTTGGTCATTCCATGTCACAGACCTATCATGGTGTTTTCTTTTTGACTATGTTCTCTTCATATTTCTCTTTTTTCTTGTTTTTTTTTTTTTTCTTTTACCTAGGCTAACACCTCCAGTGTTGACTGTGCCATTCTTCTGTGTCCCCAAGGTCAGGGTTCTCCAGTAACACATGTAAGTTTTGGAAGGTCTTCTAAATGACAAGGTCTTAAAAGACTTAAAAGATGAGATGTGGAAGGAGCCCATAGCTGGGCTGATATATCTAAAAGGCAGGAAAGCTACTCCTGAGACTCGATCGTTTTAAGAATCCAAGATGAACTATAGACTTGGCTTCCTGCTTGCCTAGGCATAAAATGCCAACCCAGGAGGGATCAGTGCCTTTCAGACTTGGTGGCTATCCCACTGCCTTGCAATACCACACTGAATCACACATTTCCAAATGGAAGCAATGGAGACCAAGTCTAACTGAACCAGTGCTATATCTCTATTGAAAATCCTTGCCACATCATGGATAGGTAAAACTCTTTTTGTTACTTGTTAGATGGTCTTTGAGGGTTTCATTTTATTGCAATCCTAACTCTGAAGAAAAAGACCAGTCTGAATCAACCCCAAATTAAAATAAAATAATGGGGGGGTGACACTTATTTTTTATCCTTCTTTCTCAAAGAGGACCGATGACATCAGGATGTGATATCTTAACTTGCAAGTGAATTGGATTTAAGTGAGGCAGGGCCATGCAAACGCATCTGCCTCACTCTCTCCTCCAGAGTCAACTGAATCCAGTGGCAAGAAACAGGTTAGGATGATTGGTAATGGTCCTAACAATGGAAGGAAGTAGGACAGATTTTCTAAAAGAGATGGCACTTAAGTGGAGTTTTTTGTTTTGTTTTGTTTTGTTTTTACTTAATAGTTTTTCCCCAATTATATGTAAAGATAATTCTGAACATTTATCTTTGTAAAATTTTGAGTTTCAATTATCCCTCCTCCCTCTCATCTCTCTTATTCCCAAGACAGCAAGCAATCTGATATAAGTTATATGTGTACAATCATTTCAAACATATTTCCATATTAGTCATAGTGTGAAAGAAAAATCAGAACAAAAGGGAAAAACCACGAGAAATTTTTTAATTGAAAATAGTATGCTTTGATCTGCATTAAGTCTTCATAGCTCTTTCTTTAGATATGTATAGCATTTTCCATTCCAATTCTATTGGAATTGCCTTGGTCACTGTATTGCTGAAAAGAACTAAGTAAACATAGCTCATCATCATACAATCTTGCTTTTATTGTTACAGTGTTCTCCTGGTTCTGCTCTCTTCATTCAGCATCAGTTCATGTAAGTCTTTCCAGGTTTTTCTGAAATCAGTTTGTTCATCATTTTTTATAGAGCTATAACATTCCATTATTTTCATATACCACAACTTATTCAGCCATTCTTCAGTTGATGAGCATCCATTCATTTTCCAATTCTTTGATGCCACAAAGAGAGCTGCTTACAAATGTTTTTTGCACATGTGGGTCCTTTTTCCTCTTTTATGATCTCTTTGTGATATAGACCAGTAGTGCCACTGCTGAATCAAAGGGTATGCACAATTTTATAGCCCTTTGGACATGGTTCCAAATTGCTCTCTAGAATGGCTGGATCAGTTCACAACTAAATAGAGTTTTAAAGAGAAGATTCCAGAGGATAGAGGTTAGGAAGGAAAGCATTCTAGGCAAAGGGGACAGCTTTTGTAAAGAAACAGACATAGGAAATGGCATGTAATATATAAAGAGCAACATATTTTCCCCATGGCAAATAAACTCTTCAGACTCTTATTTTTGAGGGAAGTATGATGGGAAATCAGAAAATTAACACAGCAAAAATGTATGACACTGACATGTCTTCACTCTTATTGTGTCCAAAGAGAAATCACAGGTTGTACTTATTAGAGATATTGGGAATGAGCTGTGTGAATATACATTATTGACTCATCACTTACATTGACCTCCAGCCCCTTATGAAGGTAATTATGAGTATTAGTATGTGAAGTTAGTGCATGTTAGTCAGGCAAGTCCTCTGCTTACTTCCCAGATTATCTCTCTTCCCCATGAGCTCGCTCTCAAGGTGTGTGAGTTCAGCAGGTGTGTTTCTGAAAGTAGGGCAGCATGAAAAGGATGCTGGTGAAGTTTCTGATTACGCATCTGACAATGATTCTCTGTGTGACCTTGAATCCTAACACTTCCCTGTGTCTCAGCTTCCACCTTAATAGAATAGGAATTGATTATAAATCAACCCTAAGTTAGCCCTGGACAATACTTTAAAGCAAAAAAAAATTTGTTTTCAGTGTTCTCCCCTCTGTTACCATTAAAACATAGCCTTCCCCTTTCCCTCTTATCTCTCCATCTTCTATAAAAAAGCTATATATGCAGGTGCTCTGAGGCTTATTTTCCCTTCTTTGCCCAGGGTCCCTCACCACAGCTGTCTTCCTCATGTAGTACTCTGTTGCACAAACCTTTCCTTCACAGGCACTATCTTTCATCAGAAATCACCTGTTACTTTGTCCCCTCTGCCTTGTACTAGGGAACTGATAAATAGCACCCTGCAAATGGATTAAAAGTTTATTAATGAGCTGTACCTTTCAGATTAGATTTCATGTTTTAAAGGTAAGGCATTCTGGAGGTAATGATAATTTCATATCTCCCAAAGTAATTAATGATAGAAATTTCGATTGTGTAGTCAAGATAGGAAGATCTATAGGGCCAGGGAGAGGTGGCAGAGTAGGTGTGGAGGAAACATGGTATTTCTTTTCTCAATCCTTCAGATCACACTACATCTTCTCAACCACTCTATCCCAATTCATTAACCCTCATAACTCCCTGGATGTAATAGAAAATCCTCTGCTTCTTATTCAAAGACCTCTATGATCTGGTCCCCTCCTACCTTTTCAGTCTTCTTAACACCTTATTCCCTACCATATGTTCTGTGACATAGTGACATTGTTACAGGCTTATTGTAGATTTTTATTTCTAATGCTAGCCCAATCCTAATTAATTATAATAATCTGGACATTAATCACCTACATTTTACTTGTGTTTTGGTGAACTAAAAATCCATAGGTTATATGACAGATGGTCACAAATGTAATTTTTGAATTATTACCAGAGTTTAATGATGCCTCAATTCTTAGAAAACCAAAACAAAAAACCTAGAGTATATCAAATCACCCTAGATAACTGGGTAGTAATTAGATCTTGATTAACGTCACTTGTCCTCCTTGCTGCCAGCATCCCTAACAAACTCATATATGTTTATTTTCTTAAATATTCCTACTCAGGGGCAGCTAGGTGGTGCAGTGAATAGAGCATCAGCCCTGAAGTCAGGAGGACCTGAGTTCAAATCTGTTCTCAGACACTTAACAGTCCCTAGCTGTGTGACCTTGGGCAAGTCACTTAACCTCAATTGCCTCAGCAAAAAGCAATATATATTTCTACTCAGTTGCATTGTAATGTCAAATAATTCTGTCAAATAGCCAATTATTTTCTTTGGAGTGTCCATGTCTTTGGAAGGTTGGATTGACAACTGTCATTCAGAGTTTGGGCTAGTATTTAAATTTAGAGACCAATATTAATGAAGTAAAATCTGCTGTTGTTGAGATATATATCAAGCTTAGGCTGAGGTGGTATTGATCACTTTTGGGTCTGCCAGTGATGAATGATGCAATTGTCCTCAAATAGACTATAAAAGGGGAACTCATGGAACAAAATGGGAAATTCCAAAGAAGGTGTGGGTAGACCAAAATTTGCAGACAGACTAGATGAGATAAGGCTGTAGTGACGCTCAGATATAGAGAAGTTCAGATGTTAAAACAAACAAATAAACAAACCACAAGACAGAAAATCCTATGTAATGCAATATAATGAGATGGTTAGAAACTCAAGGGAATGAAGCACTGAACAGAATCCTGAAACTTCTAAATTTTCTTGGTATCAGATAAATAGTGTGCACATGAGCAAGAAAGCCACCTGTGTATTCCAGCTATTTCCCTGGTCCTGGGAGCTAGATCTAGCCAGTTCTAACCTGGAGAGGTCAGAGGGCTCAGCAATGGAAGTACCCTAGAGGTACAGTGGAAATATTCATGGAAGCACTTCTTCCCTGGCCCAAGTGGGCAATGACAGTACCCACAATAGCAGTCCCTTAAACAGGGTGGTCTTGGTTGGTCCCAACATAAGAGAACAGAATTCATGCCCCAGCAGTGGCAGTGGATGCTCTTCTAGCCTGTGGCACTTCTTTGCCCTAGGGACAGGTAGACCCTGCAATGGAAGAGAGACATTACACAGTGACATGGGAAGGCAATGCAATATCTCTAGAGAATGTCCAAGGCACTTAGGATGGTATTTCCATATGTAGAGAGGCTAAAGAGCCTGTTTCAGGGAGAGTCATGATCTTGTGGAATAGAAGTGCCTTGGAGAGATTATGGAGAATGCTTAAACATTTTAGAATTAGTTCCAATCAGCTAACTATGTAGTTGGAGACCCTTACAAAACTGAAATATAGTCAGAACTGAGAGAGTCTTTTAGAAGGCTGAGTCAGATTTTACTTTGTCTCATTTTCTATGTTCTTGGGAGATCTGTGACTGCTGCATTCATGGTGTCTAGTGAAAGACAGTGCTACAAGGGGAGAAGCCTTGGAACCCCCCCCCCCTTTCCCATGTCCACATTGCCCTGTGAAAGGGCTTCTGTGTAGGCACTGAAGACTCCAATCTTGTGGGTTTTGACAGGGGACACTGGCATCCAGAGTCTGGGTTTGTAACCAGCTCAACATCTATTACTCAAGGAATAAGGAGTGACCTTTGGGACCCCAGCCTAGTGGTAACTGAGACCAGGACTCATTTGACAGCAATGCTACCTTTGAATGTGAATTTTGCTGTGTCAGTATTATATAGGAAGTGAATTAAGAGTGGATCCCCAAAGAATTGGGGGGACAATGTTTGGATATTCTTGTAACTACTTACTAACCCATGCTGACGATAGCTACCGAGCAGAAAATGTTATCAATTTCTTTATGACCCTGTTGTTCCTGGTGCTTCTTTTGTTCATGATTACTTTGTTTGTCTTAGGACACTAAGAACTACAATGATTCAACAACATCCACCATCTACGTAGTGGGCTAGATTATTTAGGGCTGAGCTTCCATTTTTTAGAAGAAGGAAAACGAACCCTAGGATTTCTAGTCTTTGTTCTTCCATTTTTTGTCATTCCAATTTTAATGCTTTTTCATTTTGTTTCTGTTATCTTTCTGTTCATTCTGTTTTAGCTTTTCTTTTTCTCCTTCAAGGCTGCCTATGTCATATTATATCTCCAAAGTCAGAATTTCTTAGTAATGGCCTTAATGTTATTTAAGGGTAGAAAGTTCTCTAGAAGATCCCATCCCTCTGTGAAACTCAGGTTATCATGAATATCATTTCCTTTAATGGTATTGAAACTGTGTTTGAGATTTTAATCGACTCAGGGGAAATAGCTTCCTGGTCACCTAAATACAATGCACTTAGGACTCAAGCACAAGGACTAGAGCTGCTCTTTGAGTCTTGTGATCACAGACCATTAGCATGGACAACGTGGGGAAGCTAGGTTCAACTACATCTTCTTCCTGGATGAACATCCCTTCCCTGATCTCGTCCTTCCTCTGCTTTGGCTAAGTAAACTTTCTATTGTTAACTGTTAAATGAATTATGAGTATCTCATTTCATTCAATTTCAGGTCTAATGGATCAGCAGACAGGTCGGAGTCATATCCAGCGTATGACATTTGGAATAGTTTGCACAATGTTAAAGAGATAGGATAGAAAAACTCAAAAAAGAAAGTGGGTGAAGCCTCCCTATAGCTTTCACAGCTTTCAGCCGGAGGAAGCAACTCCTTGTTCTGTTGCCAATGTCACTGCAGTCATAGAACCAAGTTAAGAGGCCCTGGGCTCCACCTGGTTTCTAATAAGAGGGCAGAGTACAGATCACACTGAAAAAGCCAGAGTGTATGACCAGCTCCATTCAGCAGATTTGCTGATTTCTATGAAATGAATAGATTATTTCTATAATATAAAGCAATTACTAAGTAGCTGTCTCATATTCTCTATTAAATCATATACTCAAAATTCATTATGGACCCTACTCTTGTAATAGAGGCAGCCTAGCATAATGGAAAAAGCACAGATTTTGGAGGAAGACATAAATTCAAAGCCTGGCTCAGACTCTTAGTAGCTATGTGACCCTGCTCTTAATTTTCCTCATCTGTAAAAATGAGGGAGTTGGTTGTGATGGCCTCTGATATTTTTTACAGCTCTAAATTTATGATGCTTTAATCATAACCTAGTTTTTCTCTTTATCCTTTTTTGACAACTTTGGGGACTTTGTTAATGAGTAACAAGATAGGAATAGGCTATGTCTAGACCTTTCTCCATTTACAACAATTTCTTATATACTAGATGATGTATAAAATCATAAAATTGTACAATATTAGAACTGGAAAAATCTTAGATATTATATAATTGACCCTCTCATTTTAGAAATGAGAAAACCAGAAAGGACATACAAATGCACAAAATGAATCAGTCCAATTGTTTATGTGGTATTATTGTTAATGAAGAGCAGCTAGATGACAAAGTGGATAGTATGATAGACTCTGAAGTCAGAAAGCTCATCTTCTTGGCTTCAAATCTTACCTCCAACATTTGCTAGCCGTGTGACTCTAACCCTGTTTGCCTGTGTTTCCTCTTCTCTAAAATGAACTGGAAAAGGAAATGACATCTAAGACTGTAAATTGCAGAGAAGATGCTTTTGTGCTTTGGAAAGTAGAGGAAGTTCCTCATTGGGAACTCCCCACAAAGATGAAATCACATTTCTAACAGTGAAAGTATGACTTTTATATTGACTGACAATACTGATTTGCTTTAAGGGAGGGCTTTGGGGGTCATGGGGTGATGGGAAAGAATCTTGGGAGAAATAAGGGGTAATGGCTAATAAGTTTCAGAGCTAAAATTCCAAGCCAGATCTTGTCCAGCTTTAAGTTTGATGCTGTTTTCATTATATTACTGTGATCTTTTAAGTTCTTCCTACTTCAAGGATTCTACAATAGTCTATGAGATCTTGGTTTCAAGAGAGAAAGTGGAGAATAGAGCTAAAAAGACTGTGTCCAAACTTAGGAGACTATATCTCTGCTCTACCTCTGCTTTTCTAAGTGGCTTAGGAGAAATCACTTAACTTTTCTGGCTTTAGTTTTCTTATCTATACAATGAAGGAGTTAGATTAAATGATTCTAAAGTTTCTTTTTATCTTTTAATCTACTCTCTCTCTCTCCCTCCTTCCCGCTTTCTGTCTCTCTTTTTTCTCTTTCTCTCTTTTTCTCTCCCTTCCTTCCTTCCTTCCTTCATTCTTCCTTCCTTTTTCCCTTTGATATGGGGATGGGTAGGAAATGGGTTGCTTGAGTTTTGGAGTAGAGAGTGATTAAAATAGCATCTAATTGGGACATTTCCCACAAATAATAATAATAGGTAGCATTTATATAGTGCTTATTATGTGCCAGGCACTGTGCTAGGTACTTTACAATTTTTTTTTTATTTAATTCTCACAACAATCCTGGGAGGCAGATATTATTGTTATTCCCCTTTTACAGAAACTGGGGCAAACAGGAATTAAATGATTTGCCAAGAGTCACACAGTTGGTGTCTGAGGCCGAATATGAACTCAGGTATTCCTGACTGATTTCAGGTTCAGTTTTCTCTCCACTGAGCGCTGCTCAAAGAGTAGGATTGAAGAAATAAAATGGAGTAAAGCCTCCATTTTGTGATAGCAATGTATTAATTTATTATTGGGAGGGGGGAGTAATTATAAGTAGTATCCCAAACAAATGATCCTAACAAACCTGGGAATCTCCTGACATGAAGTCCCAAAATGGTAGACTATAGTATTCCTGAGGTAAGAAGAGAAAATCAGCAGCATGGTAACCAATAAGAACACTATCCTTTCTCCTTGTCCCATGTGTACTGTGTGATTTTTTTTTTTTTTTCTGTTCTGAGACAAAGGGGAAGAGGAACAAAGAGTGGAGATGTAGAAACAAAAAAGGAGAAAGGAAGAGGGTAGAATATAACTGCCTCTTTTGTCTGAGTTTCCTTCTAAATGTGACAGAGGTTGTGAGTGTGAATGTTCACTATTTATCTGCACAGAGGAAGAAGTTAAACATTGACAAAAGCCTATATGAGGTACGAAGGTACCTCATAAAGGCAAGTCAATGTCATACCACTCCCTAGTAATATGAGGTTAATTTTATTTTAGAGCAGAGATCATATTTCCAGAAGTGACATGATAAAAAAAAAATAAATCTGAGGATTTGAGAATTTTTAAAAGTTTTGTTGGTGACTTAAAACAAACAAAAAAACATTGTTTCTGTTAATACTCTCCTCCATTGTCTCAAAATTGAAATATCCCTTGCAACAAAGAAAAACAGGTAAGCAAAAAGACCAAGTACAGAAACCATATCTGATTATGTATACTGTATTCTTCACAAGAAAATTCCCACCTTTCTGCTGGGAGGTAAATATGTTTCCTTATCAATTTCCTAAACCCATTATCTATTTCTTGTTATTTAGAATTCAGATTCCTTTCAGAGATCTTTTTATGTACATTGCACTATTCATCATGAATATCGTCCCTTTGGGTTATTTCATTCTGCATAAATTCATAAAAATCTTTCCATGTTTCTTTGAATTCCTTAGTTGTTCATTTCTTATGGTACAAAATTATTCCATTATATTCATATATAGGACAATTTATTTCCCAATCAATGGACACTTGCTTTGTTTATATACTTTGCCCTTATAAAAGAACTGTTATGAGTAATATATATATATCTCTGTGTGTGTGTGTGTACATATGCATGTATATATGTATATTTATATATGAGTGCATGTTTATATGTATAATATTTGTATATATCTAAGACAATTGTTTCTGTTTTGGATCTTGGGATACCTCAGTAATGAGATTAATGGGTCAAAGGGTATGGCCAGCTCTTACTTTTCTGGCATAATTCCAAATTTGTATCTAGAACAGTTACCATTTCACAGTTCTACCAATGGTTTGTTAGTGTGCCTATCTTTCCAGAGATCTTCCAATATTGATTATTGCTGATTTTTGTTAACTTGAGATTGGAGAGAGGAGCAGAAAGTCTTCAAAGTTCAAAGAACAACACATATCTCTTCTTTCTCCCTTCTTGGTGCCTCTATGTAGAGCATTATGATGGGGGCAGGAAGAAAGCAGAAAAAAGAAAAAAAAAAAAAGAAAAGATACTATACTTGTTTTAAATTAGCTTATAGTCTAATTGTAGAGGCAATACATGTACACAATAAAAATTACATACAAATTAGTGCATATTTATGTAAAGCAAACAGTATATATAAGTTATGACAGGTTACAGAATAGATGTACAATCAGGAAGAGGTCAAATCAAGCAAAGCTTTCTCTAAGTGAATTTTAAGGTTTTTAGAGAGTGAAGCCTCAGTTAACAGAGAGCATTGTCGTCCAAAGAAGAGAAATATCAAAATATAAAATTCTAACAATAATGTGGATGAGCTTTTATAAAACAAAACTAAGCTTGTGATTTCTTTCTTCAAAAATTTTTTTGAAACACATTTACTAGTAGAAACCCCCCATCCAAACTATTTTGAAGACCTTTCAATTTTTCCTTTGAGTTTCTCTTGAATACATCCTCTTCTCTCCTCTGACACCACTAGGACTCTGGTGTAAGTCCTCATCACTTCACATTTGGACCACTACAATCGTATGTTGGCAAATCTTTCCCCCTCAAATTTCTCCTCATTTCAACCTCTATTCTGTCACTGAAGTGATTTTCCTCAAGAACAGGTTTGATCACATCACACATGGTCTTCCCCCCTCCTCCCATTCAATAAACTTCAGTAACTCCCTATTACTCCAGAGAGTGAATAACAAAATCTTCTGTTCCTTATAACCTAGCCCCCTCCTACCTTTACAATCTTCTTCCACTTTACTCCCTGACACTTCTTCCTTGTTTTTTTTTTCCTAAGTCCCAGCTAAAATCATCTCCTTTTACAAGCAACCTTAATCCTTATTGATACTAGAATTTTCCCTTTGCTATTTTTTTTCCTATTTATCCCAAATAGAGCCTGCTTTGTACATATATGTCTATTTGTTTTCTCCCCTATTAAACTGTGAGCTCCTTGAAGGCAGTGACTATGTTTTGCTTCTTTGCTGTATCCATAACATTAATCACAATATCTAGCACATAGCAGGTACTTAATAAGCATTTGTTGATTTCTTGAAATAAGAGACAGGCTATTGAAACTCCCTTTCTGCAGCTACAAACTCTATTCTGTTCCCAATCTTCTTCCAGGCATTCCCAGGTATGCTCAAATAACCTTTCAAGGTACCATTTTTAGCCTTTCTTTCTTTCTAAAAAAAAAAATAAAATTTTGAATCATGTTTAATATGAACTTAACAAATATCAGCAAACATGGACAGTTCTTTATACAACAGACAACATAAAAAGAATATAATATATGGACACTTTGAATTTCTACTATGTACACTTTTTAAAAGTATAAATTCAATTTAATACCATATCTCCAACATTTCCTTGCTTGTCTGTGTGCCTTTACAACTTTACTTCTACTGTTTTTTGTGTTTTTTTGAATGTTTTATTGACATTCATAATTTTCTTTTCTCCTTTATCTTTTAAATATCATTATCATTACCTCCCTGTCATTACTTCTCCTATGATTTCTTTTCTAATTACCTCATTTTATTTATGAGAAACCTGAAACATAATTCTAATAAAAAGGTTAAATGACTTGTCCACAGTTAATTTTTGTAGCTGTGTTATTACATGTATATACACATACATATACATATAGACACATGTATATCTAAACATGTATAAATTCTTATATGAATATTCATATGTCTATATTTATTACTCTATACTAGTCTTGAATGTAGTCAGTATAGAATGCCAAGATTGCTAAAGTGAATATAATTATTTTCTATATAGGATTCTTTGTAAATGCATTAAATTGAATTTTGACTGGCAATAAATTTTATTTCATGTGTTATAAATATATAATTTTGTGTGTTATCATTGTGTGAATTTTGGAAACCATTGTAAAAGAAATGTTAAGAGGATCATGCAATTGTAACATTGGGCAATTTAAGTAGATACTGTAAAATTATTAATTAAGTTTTTAGAGGCTATTGTTAAGTGTTAGAACCTACTGAGTATATTTTAAAAGGAAAGAGTAATATTTACTGTATGGGGGGAAAGAAAGAGGACTTGTGAAATCTTTTTTGTAAACTTGCAAGGTTCCTTGAGACCATCTGCTTGGACAAGATAATAAAATTGTATTGATTCTGTGAAAGAACTTACTGAATGTTAAATTTTGGAATTATTAACTGCTTTACAGGAAAAAAATGGGATTCCCTCTTCTATGATAAACACTTTTTTGCCAAAAGGACAAAATTTGCAAGTTTGCTTATGGTATAGAAGTGACTTATATGATGATTTGTGGTTATGAAAATTATACCCAGAAGTAATTGGTGTTTTTTCTGGAATTTGAGTGAATTATCATATGTTTATATTTTTGTGGGATTCTAGCATGTAATTGTTTTCTTTCATTTCTTAGATTTTATACCAAAATGGGTTTAAACTTGAGAAAAGGGGTGGGGGGAAGAAAAGGGTGTTACCTGATTATTTTTTTGTAAAGGCCTACTAAACTTTTTATTCTTAACCATTACTGCAACAATAGGAGAGAAATAATAATTGCATCTAGTTCTAAGCTATGATTAGTGAAATTTGCTATTTGAAATAAAATTTCTTAGAATTGTAATTTAATAATGTTCAGATTTTTAAATTCAGGTACAAATATTTTCATTATTATTGTCAATAATCCATCATTCCAAGGAAATGCCATGATCTTCTCACAGGGAGTGTAATTCAAGAACTGCTACAGATGAATATCTGTGCCTGAGAAAGTTGAGGAAACAACCTTGCATAGGAGAAGGTAGAATCCTCTTGACTCAATTTCCCCATTGTGTTATTATTATTATTTTTTGAACAGGAATGTTTCCCACTTTGTCAATATTGAGCCTGGTTACCCTGTGAATAACATGGAACTTTTCTAAGTAATTGACTGTTCCAAAAAGTTAATAATGACCTGAAATGAAACAGAACCAAGGATGTATTATCGCATTATACTATGTTGTTACTCTGTGCCCTTTAGCTTAGACCTGGAGGACCAGTCTTGATGCTGTTATAACCATTTTCCTCCTTTTTTAAAATAGCAAATCTAATCAGAGGAGTTAAAAATTAGTTTAAATTAAATTTTTTTAATTAAAGCTTTTTATTAGCAAAACATATGCACAGATAATTTTTCAACATTGACCCTTGCAAAGCTTTCTGTTACAAATTTTTCCCTCCTACCCTCCCCTAGATGGCAGGAAGTGTAATACATGTTAATTATGTTAAAATATTTGACAAATTAAATATGTGTATATATATTTATACAGTTATCTTGCTGTACAAGAAAAATCAGATCTAGAGAAAAAAACTGAGAAGGAAAACATAATGCATAACTTAAATTAAATTAGTTAAAAGTAGTTTAAAAAAAGACCCTTGGACAACAGAAAATACAGGTACTTCCTCTTGCCAATTTATAAATCACAGTAGGCAGGATTGTGGATTGTCATTTTCTGAAATTATGCTTTGTAGGCCCCATTCTTTTACTTGGGATCAGACCCTTGAGCCTAGCCACAGAGGATGAAAGCCTGATAAGATATGTGATTTCTCTAATTCTCTTTCACAAGTCTGGAAGAAAGTGGCCTTGATGCAAACTCTGCCTTTGGAAGAGACAGTACATCTTGTTGAGCCAGGAGACTATATGTGGATCTGCAAGTTCAACAAGACATATATCCCTCCTGGAATAAACTTGACTTTAACCCAGCAAAGGAAGCAACTCCTGATCAGTTCCTGGGTCCAGTTAAGCTGATCAAGGACCCCAAAACCAATCAATAGTAGCTGCTACTTTATTTTTAGCTGCTAATTTGTTTGACCATTATAGTTAGAACCTAACTATCAACCTGCTATCAATCTACTATTACTTACTATGAACCATGTGTGTGTGTGTCCTTTGGACTGGAGTAACAGAAGAGCCCAAGACCTATGTGTGTCTGATCCAATATGCCAAATGTGCCTTTAAGTTGGATATGTTCACCTACTTCTTTGTCCTTAGGGAAAGAGATACCCTGCTGGGTGTGGAGTCAGATATCTAGGATTTGGGATGATTCTTTGTTTGCAGTAAACAAGACAAACTTAAACCCAATGTCAAATTGTACTGCCATAGATTAGAAAAATGAAATCTCCCACTCATTTGCTTTTGATTGGAAGAATATCATGAACCTTTTATAATTTTTGACTCCCTTGAGCTTGCAACATATTGTCAGGCCACATACACTGTCTTATGAACAAAACAGGATACAAGGTTAGAAAATGGGATGATAATTGAGATGTAATTATATACTGAAATGTAATGTGAGTATTCAGGAGGGGAATGACCTTCTGAGAAGGCCTGGAGGCTAGGCAAACATAAGTGGATTTTTTAGGATAATAGCACAGGGATTTTATTTCTTATATAATTTTTCAAAAGTTACTGGCTCCCCTCAAATTAGACAGGCAGATGTGAATTGAGGGAGGATGCTCTTTGACCTTCAGCCTATACCAGCTCTGCCTCCTAACACATATTCACCACAGCATACTTCCAATCATTCAAGTTTCTTTTATTTTGTCAATCATCATTTATATCATTTTATCCTTTATCAATGGTTTTCTTTTTTCCTCAGGAGTATTTTATTTTTCCAAATATACGTAAAGATAATTTTGAACATTTGCTTTTGTAAGACTTTGTGTTCTGAATTTTTTTCTCTTTCCCTTAACTTCCTCCTCCTCAAAACAGGAAGCAATCTGATATAGGTTAAATATGCACAATTCTTTTAAACATTTTCATGTTTGTCATGTTGTGCAAGAAATGTCAGACCAAAAAGGAAAAACTACAAGAAAGAAAAAGCAAACAAACAAAAAAGGTGAAAATACTATGCTTTAATCCACAGTGAGTCTTCATTGTTCTCTTTCTGGAAGTAAAAGGCATTTTTCATCCCAAGTCTATTGAAATTGTTCAAGTTTCTGTTACAATGATGCTGCACCGTGAGTATGATTAGCACCAAAGGAAAAATTGTACAGTTAGCCACTTGTTCAGAGTCAATCAAAGTGACCCTCATGTTAAATCTTTCTTTGGGATATAGGCCCAATAGAAACACTGCTGAGTCAAAGGGTATGCACAGTTTGACAACTTTTTGAGCATTGTTCCAAATTGCTCTCCAGAATGGTTGGATCCATTCACAGTTCCACCAACAATGTATCAATGTCCCAGTTTTCCCATATCCCCTCCAATATTCGTAATTTTCTTTTCCTGTCATCTTAACCAATCTGACAGGTGTGTAGTGGTACCTCAGAGTTGTCTTACGTTGCATTTCTCTGATCAATAGTGATTTGGATCACTTTTTCATATGACTAGAAATAGTTTTAATTTCATCATCTGAAAATTGTCTGTTCATATCCTTTGATCAGGTATCGATTCTCCAGCTCATTTTACATATGAGAAAACTGAGGCAAGCAAGGTTAAGTGACTTGACCACTGTTACACAGCTGGTAAGTGTCTAAGGTTAGATATGAACTCAGGAAGATGAGTTTTCTGGATTCCAGAAAGGGCCCTCTATCCACAGTGCCATTTTGTAAAAGCTAGTTGATGTCAATTGGTTTATTGAAAAAAGTGATCGCATTGGTAGACAATTAAGAGTAACAGTACCAGAAATCTCAACTCCTTAAGGTTATCTTAGAACTCTCCCAGGAGTGAAAACTTCCAGCCTTGTGAAAACTGTTTAAGTCCTAATGAGGCTTGACCTATAGCCTCCTAGCAGTTTTTATATGTAGCTATAAGTTGTTACTGAATTCAGTTTAAATCATTCTATTCATGAGCATTATGATTCCTTAATGCTTACTACTCCTTTTTGTGAATAGAGGAAAAAAAATCACCTATTTTCTACCAAATTTTTGGGGAAAGGGAACCCTAGATAAGAGCTATAAATAAAATTGACCCTAGGGAGATGGGGATAAGGTATTAACAGTGAGAAATGGAATATGATAAAAATTATCAGATATCTTGGCCTTAACCTAACAAGACATATGAGAGACTTAAAATAAACATTTTTAAAAATATTGAAGAAAACAATAAAAATGTTGACTGAGGAAAGCAAGCTATATATGAAACAGATTCATAAATTAATATAGAATTTTCTTTTTCTGTTCTGCTTTGTACATGGAAATACTCATTTTACTTTATGTCTAGATTCAGAATTAAAAAAAAATAAATTTAAAGAAGAAATAAATGAAGAACTATACTGATAGGAAAATATTTATCAGTCATGGTTAGGTTGAGCAAATACAATAAATGTCAATACTTCCCAAATTATTGTAATGAATATATCTAATGTGAAACTATCAAAATAATATGGTTTCTTCATAGATAAAGATAAAATCATAAGAAAATTTGTATAAAAATAGATAGGCAATAAGATTAAGAAACATTGTGAAAAAGAGAATGGATATAGATGAACAATCTAACTTGGCAGAATACAAGAAATAATACAAGAAAATTGCTTAGAACTTCTATACAAAAAAACCAAAATGCTAATGATAAGAATTCAGAAATCTCCTGAAAAACAAAACCTTATATATATATATATATATATATATATATATATATAAAATTTATATATAACGCTAAGACATATACATAAATTTGAACAATTCCAATAATAACAACAACAACAAAATTCTGCAAGTGACCAGAGAAAGATCTTTAAATATAGGGGAAAGGAAATGTGAATAATCCAAGACAATTGCACCCACCAGTATCCACAGGAGGGAATGGACTGTGTTCTAAAGAACAGAATAATTCAAGATGAAGCCCAACAGTTCAAGATGAAGCCTACGAACTGGAGCTTACTCAGAAATGAAAAAAGATGAATATTCAATTTAAGAATAATTCAAAACATTCTTAGGAAGAAAACCAGACCCAAAAAAACTTTCCAAAATATTCTAGAAAATAGAAATATAAAAAGGATAAACAAAGACAGTAATCAAGGACAACAACAAAATGACAACAAAGAGATCATTAATTGATTTCTTTCTAAATGTATATATGGAAACATGTATGAAAACAGAAATTAAATAGAAATGATGGTGGAGTAGCAAGCCTGAAACTAAACCTCTTAACTAAAGCTAAATCTCTTAACACTCTTCTCTAGGTGAATCAATGTTTTTTATGGAACTAAATTTTATCTTTATCTATGAAGAAACCATTTTATTTTGATAGTTTCACATTAGATATATTCATTATAATAATTTGAGAAGTATTGACATTTATTATATTTGCTCAACCTAATGAAGTCCAGTTAACAATTAAAAGAAAATAACTCTGTGGGGAAGAAAAGATCCTATAGAAGAAGAGGAGGCAAAGGAAAGGTTTTTAAAGGAGAGAAACGGGAAAATCTTGTTTCACATAATGAGAGGGGATATCACCGATGAATGTTTCCTGTTGAAGATGGGATATACTTTGTAAAAGGAAATGGAGACTTCAATGATCAGTCCATTGCACTGGTTCCTCAGTTTTTATATCTTGCCTAGACATTACAGATGGATCGGTGACCTAAATCTAGCCCTGAAAAGAGCAGAAAGGATTTAGCTTAGAGTTTCATTTCTGTTTACCCAGTTTCATGTAATTGTTAAAGAGAAATAACAAAATTTAAGGAAAAGAGGGTGGGCTGGATCACATTTGGGAAACTGCAGTGTTTTTTGTTTTGTTTTAGACAGCTAGGTGGTACAATAGACATAATGTTGGGCATGGAGAAAGGAAAATCTGAGCTAGACACTTGCTAGCTATGTGACCCTAAGTAAATCACTTAATATCTGTCTGCCTCAGTTTCCTCAATTTTAAAATGGAAATAGTACCTTTCTTATCTGGCTATTATGAGCATCAAATGAGACATATTTGTAAAGTGCTTAGCACAGTGCCTGGCACATTGTAGTGCTTAATAAATGCATGTTCCTTTCAGTTACCCTGAACTGTTTTTTTGTTGCCAAAGACTATCATTTTAACAAAAATTCACAGAATCAGAACCCCTCTTCAGTTGATCTATAGTAACTCTGGAGTTTAGTGATAATACACAAAACAATCTGATTGCAAAAGAGAGCTGATACGTGGACCTATCTCCTGACACTCTAGGTCGCACTTGTTTGGTTCTGGTTCTGAGAATAATGACATCACACATCCAGTGAAAATTAGTCCTGCTCAGAATTCTAAGCTGATGCTAGGTGACCCATTTTATAGATAAGGAAACTGAGGCAAACAGAGATTAAGTGACTTGAGTAAGATGGCACAGCTAGTACACATCTGGAGCTTTATTACTCCTCAGGTCTTTCTGACTCTGGGTCTCATACTCTTATCTACTACCTAGCTGCCTCTATAATTGATCTATTCTGGGGTGATATGCAGAAAAGAAATCTGGACATATGCAGCATTAACCCAGATCATTTATGCATGAGTCCTGAGGATAGAAAGAAACTCATTTAACCAATGGAAGCCTCCATTTCCTTGATTATAAAATGGAAATAACTTCTTATCTCATAAGGGTGCCCAAGGAGCACTTTATAAGACTAACTTGCTCTCCAACTTTCAGCTATTTTTATGGGATTAATACCTTCAGCTAAAGGAATAAAATTCAAAAACTGTCATTTCCAGCAGTAGTCAAAACTAGGTGAGAATCTGTGGAATAGCTATACAAGCAACTTCCTTAAAATCACATGCACTCTCCAGTTTCCCACTTTGCCTAGAGGTAAAATAGGCCCAGCTTTAGCTAATCAATTTGCCTAAACCCAGCCCAGTGAAAGGTTGAATTCTAATCAACAGTTTGTATTTGTGGAATGGAGGAAACAACTTAGAACTCAAAAATGTAATAAAAAAAATTTTTTTTAAACATTTAAAAAACAGTCTATGTTTGTATTTGAGATCTGTTTTCGTGTGCTCATGATCTACCAACTTCCCATGATAACTGAAGTTTCTACTTTGTTTAAAAATTCTATTTCTAAATGGATCCTGTAGGTCCTGAGGATGAGAAGGAGGCACCTTTGTATCTGAGGCGTTAGGCCTACTCTTTCAGGGGGCTGGGATGATGTTCTAGGCAGTGCTATGGAGAATAAGGATAGAGTAGAGAAGGAAAAAATCAGAGGCACAGAAGAAAGCTGATCAGGTTGGCAATTTTCCTTCAATTTCTGTCCACTTGAGAAGGAGAGTCAAGAGACATGAAGTTATCCCAGTCGTTCATATTAAAGCAATGTATCAAGAGCATCCTGGTGGTATAATAAATAGAGCACTAGACATGGAGTCAGGAAGACCTGAATTCAAATCCTACCTCAGATACTTATTAGCTGTATGACCCTGGGCAAGTCACTTATCCCTCAGTTTCCTCATCTGTAAAATGGCCGGGACAAGGAAATGGACCTCTTTCCCAAGAAAACCCCAACTGGGATCATGAAGATTCAGACATAACTGAAATGACTGAACAACAATAAAAGCACATATATCCAAAAATCAGCCACTTGTCTATAACTCTTGTAGCCCTGAGGGGTTCAAAAATGAAAACAAAAGGTCACAAGCACTGCTGCACAAACTGCAAACATAGTTCAATAAAAGACACAGCACAGAGGATGGTCCTTAGATGGGAGTATGATGAAGGGCCTGGGATAAGTGTGCTTTATTTGCCATCAAGGGGACCGACTAGGGGCAGGGCAAGTGATCCTCAGAGAATATCACTGTCCCAAACTAAGGGCTTTGAAAATGGTTGTCATGAGATGGGCTCCCAGGGTTCACCTTTAGTCTGACTTCACAACAATGAGAGCTGTTCATAGGACAGAGTTCAAAGATAAATTGGAGCCCCACCCAACCAGTGAGAATGAGATGATTCCTCCTTTGTATGGAGATTTGTGCTATATTCAAGTACCTGCTTTGAAACTGCTGCAAACCCTCCTCCGAGCAGTGTTTGCTGCAGAGTGAACCCAATTCTCTTTGAACAGGAGAAGGTGCTGTGGGTACAATTCTGCCTGATGTTGTTGACTTATCAGCTTTCCACAGCACAGACAAAATAAAGATACATCCCATCATGAAAGAAAGAGAAAAACAAAGAGAATGAGAGAAGGAAGAAGGGAGGGAAAGGAGGGAAGGAGAGCGGGGGAGAGGAAAAGAGGGGAAGGAAGAGAGAGACAAAGATAGACAGACAAAGACAGAGAGACAGACAAAGGGGGTGAGGGAGAGAGGAATAGAAGGAGGAAGAGAAGGAGGGAGGCAGAGGGGGGAAAGAGGGAAGGAGAGGGAGAGAGACAGACGGGGGGGGGGGGAGAGACAGAGAGACAGAGAGAGAGAAAAAAGAAGAAGAAAGCTGTATGGTTGGTTATTCAGACCAAGGATAACCTTGGATAATGTAAGGAAAACATTCTTAATGATTAGAGCTACACAAAAGTGAAATGGGCTTCCTTAGAGGTAACTAATTCCCTGTGGTATATGAATGTAATGGAAATAGTTAATTCCCTCACACTGAAGACTTCAAATGGAGTGCGAATGATCTCTTGTAAGTGATATTGTATTCTCATGAACTGACATAGAGATTAGAATTACCCCCCCCAAAAGAAATACATTTTAAAATATATTTTTCTAATTACACATAGAAACAATTTTTAATCCTTACTTTTTACAAGTTTGAGTTCCAAATTCTCTTTCAACCTCCTTCTTCTCTTACCAAGGCAAACAATTTGGTATAGCTTATACGTGTGAAGTCATGCAAAACATACATCCATATTAGTTATGTTGTAAAAAGAAAACAGACTACAAACCCCAAGAAAAATAAAGTTGGTTTTTTTTAAGGATGCTTTGATCTGCATTCAGATTCCATCAGTTCTTTGTCTGAAGTAAACAGCATGCTTTTTTTTTCATCATAAGCCCTTCAGAATTGTTTTAGATCTTTGTATTGCTGAGAATAGCTACGTAATTCACAGTTGAGCTGCTTCTGTGTACAATGTTCTCTTGGTTCTGCTTACTTTATTTGGTATATATGTCTTCCCGGGTTTTTCTGAAACTATTCTGCTCATCATATAGAACAATAGAATCCTGTTACATTCATGTACCTCAGCTTGCCCCTATTGATGACATCCCCTCAATTTCCAATTCTTAGCCACAACAAAGAGGGTTGCTATAAACATTTTTGCATATAGAGATCCTTTTCTTTCTTTTTTTAAAAATTTCTTTGGGCTACAGATCTAGTAGTGGTATTACTGGGCCAAAGGGTATGCATGGCTTTATAGTTCTTTCAGCAGAGTTTAAAAGGAATAATTATAATAGTGGTTCGCTTTTATATGGTGCTATAAGGTTTGTAAAGTGATTTAGGAATATAATCTCCTTATATCCTCACAATCTCCCTGGGAGGTAGATACTATTATTACCCCCATTTTACAGGTGAGGAAACTGAAGCAAACAGAGGTTAAGTGCCTAGGGTCACACAGTTAGCACATATTCTGAGATAGGATTTAACTTAAGGTCTTCTCCAGTTCAGCATTTTATCCATTGGTCATCTAGCTACCTGATTTTATACCCCATTGCAAGGGTCCCTACTTCCAGGACCCCTGTGAGAACTGAAGAGGGAATGTCTATGAGTCAGTCACCTTCTGTTCTTCTGACAGAAGCCTTTACATCTGGGCAACAAGGCAGGTGTGGGCAGTACTGGGAGTCATGCAGTGTTATTTAGTGATGTGGCACTTTTGAAACAAATCTGCTTTGAGGCAATTGATTTTACCAATCAGGTGAAACAGCTTGGACTTTAGTATGTCCCCTACCCATTGCATAATGTTGCTGTGACAAAAGCTTTTGGTAAAATGCATGATGATTTCTAAATGGGAGATATTATTATTCATTGTTGTCTCCAGTGAAATCCTACCAAGATGCCTCATCATGCCGTGGAGGTGATCTTGGATTCCCAAAGCTATGCCAGTGGATTGCCACCTTTGACAGGTCCTCAGCAGACCCGGAGATGGGCTATGTGTGGGATATTCAGGCCCTCATCTGAATTATCAATGCTTCAGAGGCATCTCAAGGTATACAACAAAGGCTTTATTCAGGAACTCATGAGTACCGGGCGGTCCCACAATGGATCAAATAAGTTGTCCAAAATTGGGAGAGCCACAGTCCAGTAAATTCTTGTGACTTTTATACAATCCAGAATAACAAAAGTCCCAAGCCTACTCCCCTTTTCCTTTCCATACATTCTAATTGGTTATATATGCTTTACTTTTCTTATTTAGGAACTGGAACGTTGACGGCTTATAAATCAGATTACTTTCTACTTTTCCCCCTTGACCACATGATTCCCTGGAAACCGAAACTTAGGCCCTCAGGCTTTGTTTAATTTAGTCTATTGTCCTGAGAGATCTTTACTCCAATAGTCACACTCAGACTGCGTGCCTCTTCAGCAAGTCAAGTTCAAAAAGCATCCTCACCACGTTAACTGCCCCGTTAATGATCTTTTTCATCCTTTTCCTTACAAACAACTTAATTCATTTTTGGTTTGATTTTGGTTGCTCAGTAGCTGGTACAATGCCTGGCATGTAGCCAGTGCTTAATAAATACTTATTGATTGGTTGATTGGTGTACTGAATTTTTAATTATTGTTATTTTAGATTTCAATATTCTTCTTTGTAAGATTTTTGAGTTCTAAATTGTTTCTTCTTTTCTCTCTTATTTTCCCACTTCCCAAGAGAGCAAGCAATATGATGTAGGTTATATATGTACAGCCAATTAAGACATATTTCCTTATTAGCTATGTTGTGAAAGGAAAATCAAAATGAAAGAGGAAAACCACAAGAAAGAAAAAGTAAACAAAAAAGAAGATGAAAATAATATGCTTTGATCCACATTCAGTCTCCATGGTTCTTAGCAGATGGCATTTTCCATCCCAAATATATTAGAATGGTCTTGGATTATTATATAGCCTTAGAAGAGTTAAATCTATTAAAATTGATCACATAATCTCATTGTTATTGTGTACAATATTCTTCTAGTTTCTGCTCAATTCACTTAGAATCATGAACTCAATTTTATTAACGTACATTTTCATTGATCAACAAACAAAAGGCAGAGACTGGATCATTGTAAATAGAGAACTGGTTTTGGAATCAAGAAAATGTAGATTCAAATCTCTCTTCTGACACATTCTGGCTATGTGACTCTGACCAAATCTTTTAACCTCTCAATACTATTGGTAACTCTCTGAGACTATAAATTGCAAAGATTTTACCTTCATTGATAGAGGGAGTTTCCTCTTCCAGGTGTTCTTTTATACCAGTGAAATCACAGCTCTAATCCCCTATTGGCCAATGAATACTTCTGTGATCTGTAATTTTATATGTATAAGTACCCCTCACAAATTCACCGGTCATTCAGAAGATGTTCTTTGCAAGCTAGTTGTGGTAACATCTGGACAACTTGAAAGGGAATAGTGTCTTTGATATAGATATGATCCTATAAATATGATTGGTATACATGTGAGATACACATGCATACACATGACACACATTATACCTATGTACATATACATATGATGAATACCCACATATAGACATCTATGTACGTATTTGTGTATGTATATATGTGTAATTTTAAAAGACCTAGAGGAAGGTCTTCAATTCTTTGTACTGAGATGTAAATGATTGTTATCAAGTAAGACCCTTCCCTTAGAGGAAGGGAGAAGAGGAAAACATTGCTAGCTAAAGAGAGAGAGTGAGAATCATATACAGATCTGGACCACTAGAGTAAACTGATAAAAGACAGAGTAAAACTGAAGAGACATTAGCTTTGAAGGAAGAGGGACTGGGTCTAAATTTCAGCTTTGCCATTACCTCCTCTATGATCATCAACAATTTCTCTGGATCTGTTTCCTCATCTGCAGAATTGAAGAGGAAGGGAAGGGTATAATAAATTATATTTAAGGTCCCTCCTAACTCTGTTTTGAAACAATGCCACGATTACATTTGAACTTTGGAAATAAAAAAATCTCAACAATTCTATATGTAATCAATTGCTAATCTTTGAATGGCAAGGCTGCCCCCTATCGGTTTCAGCTCCTCAGGAACAATTTTCAAGTCCTTTTTTACTGACTTGGGACTCCTGTTATCTATAGCTTTACCCTTGGCTGGAGGAGAACAAAGAACTTGGAAGAAAGGAGGGTGGAAGATGTCTCAAGACTTAGTTCTACAGCTATAGTGATGGGTATATAGTTAGCTCATTGCTGTTACATCCAGTTTCTGACTTTTAAGGTGACATTCAAACAGTAATTGCAAAATGATATTGACAGGAGCCTGCATTACACCCAGAAAAGGGGAATTAGCTGCAAAATGAAAAAGGATAACTAAAAATAATCCATCAAGTGACAAGTAACTGTGGGGGATAAAGAAAACACAGGCCCTACCTTTGAGGAGACAGAGCTCAACACAGCTTTCAATCCTACCTCTAGGCAGATTTTAACATTATCAGCAATCCTTTCTGTCTTGGCTTCCCTGGTGCTTCTTCTCCTACCTTGCTGACCATTCTTTTTTTTTTTTTTTTTTTTTAAATTGTTTATTCTAAACCCAACAAATACCAAATAAAATGAGCATTTCCAACTACAAAGTAATTTTTTTTAAAAGAGTGTTACATATGGAACTGCAATTTTCTATTATGCACAGCTTGTTTTTAAGTATATAATAAATTCAACATGTAACATTAAAAGCTGTCCTGTTTGTGTTTCTTTCTGGTCTTCTTTCTTTTATGTTACACTTTTTAAAAAAATACTTCAACAATCCTTTTTTCTTTCTTTAGCTCTTTTTTCCTTCCTTTTTTTTCCTTTCTTTTCTTTCCTCTCTCCCTTTCTTTCTTTCCCTTCTTCCTTCCTTCCCTCTGTCCCTCTCTTCTTCTTTCCTATTGCTAGTTCCCCTTTCCTATTTCTTGATTGGACTATTATCTTCATCTCTCTATGGTAATCTTAGACTCTCTCCTGAAAACTCTCTGGACTTTGAGAAGCTATCTTTGGCCTTATCTTGCACAAGTTTAGGCTTTCACAACACTTCCTCACCATTTGCACACCTCCTTTCAACCCATTTTCAACTCCCGTTTATGAGTTGTCTTCTCCTATTAGAATATAAACTCCAAAAAAGCATGCACTATCTTACTTTGCTTGCATGTGTCTCTCTAAATATTAGCACAGTGCCTGAAATAAAATAAGAGCTATAAAAATGCTTTTTTTTCTACCCACCTACTTACCTACCTGTCTGCCTGTCTGTCTGTCTATCCATCTATCTACCTATCTATCTATGGGGATGTTCAGGGAGGACTAGCAACTCTGATATAAGGGCTTGCTGAGCTCTTTTTGGAGTTGTTTATTTACCTTTGGTGTCTTCCTGGCATTTAACTGTCACTTATGGCTCCAAGAAGCTATAGCACATGCAGTGGCCACACTCCAATAAAACCATCTCAGGAGTACAGCTAACCCAGGTGAAGGTAACTGAGAGGCTTCAAATCCATCATTGATCTAGGAAAGAATCTACCCCATATATGTGAAAACTTCCCCTGGCAGAAGGGGCAGCTGAGAGTAATTTGTTCCAACAGCCATTTGGAACTGAAGCAAGAATTATAGAGCACTTAGAACTTAGATATCTAAAACACCATTATCTTCAACTGCATCCCAGGTCATTGTCTACCATTCTGACTGGATTTCAATGATTCTGGAAGAGAGAATGAGGCTACTTTGATGATTCTGTGCAACTCTCAAAAAAAAAAACTAAAAAGAAAAAAACCAACCCTCTTTAAAAAATTAATTTTGTGTGTGGAAATGCTCGTTTTATTTGGTATTTGTTAAGTTTAGAATAAACAACTTTAAAAAAAAAGGATGATCAGCAAGAGAAGTGTAATGTTATTTGTCCTCTTTGAAAACTAAGGACAAAAAATATTATCTATCTTTGTCTCTCTGTCCCCCTCAAAGAATTGAAAAAGACAAGAGAAATAGAAGATTCCATGGTCTCTCTTTTTATATCATTGTTTCTCACCAGATATTGTAAACAAAGGAGTCACTGAATGAAGCCAAGATTTTTATTTTTCAGTAACCTAAATAATAAATTAATAAATTCTAATAAATTCAGTAACCTATTAATAAACAAATAAATAAACTAATAAATTCTAAATAATAAAATTAATAAATTCTAAATTAATAAACCTAATAAAATAAATCATGTCTTCTTAATATCAGAAATCTGTGGTGACACCTTTTTGGTCAACTATCTATCCATTTATCCTAGTACTAATAGAACTAATTTCTTTTTATAAATTCATTTCATTCAACCTGGAAGTTGTGAATAACTGGCTAATAATCTTAAGCAACACATATCCATTTTTAAGTTTTTGGTTTTTTTTTTTTTTTTTTTTCAAGATCTCAGAGAAGAATCAAGCTCAATAAGGGATAGAGTAATAAGGAAACCTTCATGGAACAACTAAATAAAACAACAAAATAATATTCACTTAATTCACATATCATTTATTCAGCGATTCTCCAATTGATTCACACTGATGTTTCTATGTTTTTTGATACAACAAAAGTGTTGCTATAAATATGTGTGTACATATGGGCTCTTTCATTGATTTCTTTGTGATATATGCCTGATAATTGTATTGTTAGACCAAATAGTATTCAGTTTAATGACTTTTGCCTTTCAAAATTACTAAACCAATTCATAATTCCAGCAGTAGTGGATTAGGATTACTCCAATATTACCTCCAACAGCTATTATTTTTCTTTTCTATCATGTTTGTTACTGAGGTAGGATCCCTAAGAACTATTTTAATTTGTATTTTTATTAGTTATTTGGAAGATTTTCTTATGGTTATTTATAACTTGAATTTCTTTGAGAACTTTTTGTTCACATCCTTTAAAGATTTATCTATTAAGGAATAGTTATTATTTTTATATATTTGGAACAATTCCTTATATATCTTAGATATCAGATTTTTATCAGAGAAATTTACAACAAATATGTATTCTTGACAAACATTTCCAATACTAATAGTATTGCTTTTGTTTTGAGCAAAAGCATTTTTAGAAATTGTCCATTTTGTTTCCTTTGTTCATCTCTATCCTTTGTTCAAGTATTCTTTCCCCTCAAATTAATGAAAAAAAAATGCTATTGAAGGTGTCCTAGCTGTACCAGACCTAAAACTATATTATAAAGCAGCAATCATGAAAACCATTTGGTACTGGCTAAGAAACAAAGTAGTCAATCATTGGAATAGGATAGGATCACAGCACAAAATAGGCAGTAACTATAGCAATCTAGTGTTTGACAAACCCAAAGACCCCAGCTTTTGGGATAGGAACTCACTATTTAACAAAAACTTCAGGGAAAATTGGAAACTAGTATGGAAGAAATTAGGGCTTGACCCACACCTTACACCACATACCAAGATAAGATCTAAATGAGTTCATGATTTAGGCATAAAGAGTGATATTATAAGCAAATTAGAAGAACATAGGGTAATTAACCTCTCAGATCTGTGGAGAAGGAAGGAATTTGTGTCCAGAGAAGAACTGGAACTCATAATTGAACACCAAATAGATAATTTTGATTGTATTAAGTT
Source organism: Myrmecobius fasciatus (assembly GCA_023553655.1). Lineage (NCBI taxonomy): Eukaryota > Metazoa > Chordata > Mammalia > Dasyuromorphia > Myrmecobiidae > Myrmecobius > Myrmecobius fasciatus. The sequence goes on along the minus strand of JAJPUD010005499.1, from coordinate 78,106 downwards.
AAAAAGTTTTTGTACAACCACCTCCAATTGTTCACTGAACAAAGCCATATACACCCAGAGAGAGGGATGCGAAATGTGGACCACAACATAACATTCTCATACTCCTTGATTGATGTTTGCTTACATTGTGTTTCCTTTATCTGATATATCGTTTGTGTAGATAAGATTTTTCTTGCACACCAATGATAAGTTTGGAAATATGTATACATATATTCGATTTGCCAATATTTTAACATAATTAACATGTAGTGGATATCCTGCCATCTAGGGGAGGGGTGGGGAGTTGGGGGGAAAAACTTGTAACGGAAAGCTATGTAAGGGTTATTGTTGAAGAATTACCCACACATATGTTATGCAAATAAAATAAAAATTAAAAAAAAAAGTTTTTGTACAAACAAAACTGATTCAGACAAGATCAGAAGGGAAGCAATAAATTGGGAGATCATTTTTACATTTAAGGGTTCTGATAAAGGTCTATTTCTAAAATACATAAAAAATTGACTCAAATTTATAAGAATTCAAGCCATTCTCCAATTGATAAATGGTCAAAGGATATGAATAGACAATTTTTAGATGAAGAAATTATAACCATTTCTAATCATATGAGAAGGTGCTCTAAATCACTATTGATCAGAGAAATGCAAATTAAGACAACTCTGAGATACCACTACACACCTGTCAGATTGGCAAAGATGACAAGAAAAGACAGTGATAAAGGTTGGAGGGAATGTGGAAAAACTGGGACACTAATACATTGTTGGTGGAACTGTGAAAGGATCCAGTAATTCTGGAGAGCAATTTGAAACTATGTTCAAAAAGTTATCAAACTGTGCATACCCTTTGACCCAGCAATGTTTCTACTGGGCTTATATCCCAAAAAGATAATAAAGGAGGAAAAGGAACCCACATGTGCAAAAATGTGACAGCCCTTGTTGTAGTGGCTAGAAACTGGAAACTGAGTGGATGCCCATCAATTAGAGAATGGCTGAATAAATTATGGTATATGAATGTTATGGAATATTATTGCTCTGTAAGAAACGACCAGCAAGATGATTTCAGAGAGGCCTGGAGAGACTTACATGAACTGATGCTAAGTGAAATGAGCAGAACCAGGAGATCATTATACACAACAACAGCAAGATTATGCGATGATCAATTCTGATGAAGGTGACTCCAACAATGAGATGATTCAGGTCAGTTCCAATGATCTTGTGATAAAGAGAGTCATCTACACTCAGAGAAGGGACTGTGGGAAATGAATATGGATCACAACATAACATTCTCATTCTTTTTGTGGTTGTTCACTTGCATTTTGTTTTCTTATTCATTTACTTTCTTTTTTTTGATCTGATTTTTTTCTTGTGCAGCAAGAGGATTTATAAATATTTTATACATATTAGATTTAACATATATTTTAATATGGTTAACATATATTGGATTGTTTGCCATCTAGTGGAGGGGGTGGGAGGAGGTGTAGAAAATCTGAAACACAAGGCGAAGCAAGGGTCAATGTTGTTAAATTATCCATGCATATGTTTTGAAAATAAAAGGCTTTTAAAAAATGTTTTTAAAAAAATTTTTAGACTGTAAGTAATCATGGAATATTCACTTTCTAGGTCAAAAGTTGAAATTTACAGCAAAAAAAGTTGAAATTTACTTTAACATAAAATCAAATTAAGTTTACTTTATTTCAATAACTGTAAGAGTGGTGGTGAAATAGAAAATATATTGATGACAAAATTAAAAAAAAAAAAGCAATTCTTTCCCCTCTCTGTTATTGTGAAGTGTATTTTATGTCCTCAGCATCTCATTCCCCATTCTCATCACCACTTCAAACAGCTCATATCTATCAAGGCAACATGACTCCATTATTATGATTCATCATGGTGGGTTAATACTTAAACCCTAATTTTGCAGGTTTCACCCTTCATGAGCTTAATGTGATTGATTTATTTGACAAAAGCTCTTGGAACGTGACATATCAACTTTATGATCCAATCTCCTCTGACATCATCTTACTAATTAAGTTTGATTCTGGCTCCTCTAATTTTTTTATACTGACTTTTCTATATATTTCATGTATTCATTTGGAATTTAACACAGCATATGTTGTGAGTTGTCACTCTAAACTTAATTTCTGTTAGATTACTCTTCAGTTTTCCCAGAAGTTTATGTCAAATGGCAAACCCTAATTCAAATAGCTGGAATCCTTGGGTTTATCAAATAATATACGTTTGTGTTCAATGTTGCTTCCATGCCTTCTGTACCTAATATGTTCTATCAATCAATTTTTTTTTTTTACAATTTTAACCAGTATCAAATAATTTTGATAATTACTGCTTTGAAATCAAATGGGGTAATACATTTAAAGTACTTTACAAGACTCAAAATGCTGTATAAACTTTACTACTGAGATGGTATAATTTGAGATTTGGTACTAGTAAGTCCTTTACCTTTCCATTTTTTCCCCATTATTTCCCCTTGACATTCTTGACCTTTTGTTCCTTTGAATGAATTTATTATAGTCAATGTCAGTGTTTTTATTGTCAATTCCCCATTTTATTTATTTTCATTTATTTATTTTATTTCCATTTTTATTTATTATATATTTATTCTCATTTTATTATTAAAATTATTATAGTACAGATTAAATATTTTAAATTACATGCTATATCTTTTTTTCATTATTGTTCTTTCTCTTGTATATCATCAGTGATAGTGATACAAATAAAAATGAAACTAGAGAGAAGTAGGATGAGAAAAGCAATTAGACTGAACTGATCTTAGATCATGTGATAGCAATAAAAGCTAGTATTTAACTAGTGTTGTTCAGGTTTGCAAAACACTTTACAAATATCTCATTTTATCTTCATAACTTTGAAAAGTAAGTAGTATTATTGTCCCCATTTTAGAGATGAGAAAACTGAGGCAGACAGATGTTAAGTGATTTGTTCAGAATCACACAGCTAGTGACTGTCTGAGGCTGGATTTGAATTCAGGTCTTACTAAGTCCAGCTTGAGTATTCTACCCACTGAACCACTAAGTCACTTCTATAAATATTAAAGAGTTGCAATATTGGAGGTGATATTATTATGAGGGCATTGAGAGACTAATATACAAGTATCTAAAGGAAAGGGAAATATTACAGGTATGGAAAAAATCTTGGACCTTTTTAATAATGGGGGAAAAGAAAAATGAAAGAAGCAACTAGATGGCACAATGGATAGAGAGCACTGAAGTTGAGAGGACCTGAGTTCAAATCCAGCCTCAGACACTTACTACTTCTTGGCTGTGTGATCCTAGATATCCCAACTGTCTCCCTGCCCCCAAAAAAGTAATTGAAAGAACATTGTTATATACTGCCTTATATCCCTGCTCTCTAATTTATATAAAATACTCATGAAGGTCATTTATATACAAATGGAGGATATTTTTAATGAGAATTTTAATAGGGAACAAGTAGGCTTCCACAGGTGAAATTCAGTCATTGACTACATCTTTCAGTTTAGGCTTTCAGTCACGTCTGATTCTTCATGATCCCATTTGAAGAGACTTATAATCATTCAAAGGGATTTGGTCTGTCTATTCACATAGGAAAGACCAAATGGTCTTTCCTATGTGAATGTGTGTATATATATAATATTACATATAATATATAATATAATTTGTATATTATATATAGTTATATATTAATATATATTATATTTTGTGATATGCATATATAATATATATATATTTATATAAAGAAAAATTTAATTATAAATTAAAGCTTTCTAAAATGGAATGAGCCACCTTGGGATATAGTGGATTCTCTTTCTCAAGTGGTCTTCAAGTAAACACTAGAAGGGCATTTGTCTGGTGTAGTGAAAAACAGAATCTTGTTTAGGTATGGAATAGAGAGAATGCTTCTGAGATCCTTTCCAACCTTATGATTACAGGGCTCTGTTATCTTGTGTTATATAGAGATGAAGAAATAGGCCCTTGGTAACCTGAGAGAGCAGATTAAGTGTCTTTGGAAGATACTTTACAATACTTTGAAAAGTGAGTGGCAACCAGGATAGATGACTTTCTCTAGGAGTTTGGCTGAGAAAGAGAGGTGATAAAATTTGGGAGGTGTGGCAGGATCAAATGATAGATAGAGGAGGGCTGGGTATGTCTGTGACCAGCAGGAAGGAAACTAGTATATAAGGAGGGCAAAATTACAGATGGGAGGGAGAATTATCAGAGACAAATTCCTAAAAGTGATGGGAAAGAACAAAATCATAAGTACAAGCAGAGAGGTAATAGGAGTATGACTTTAGAGTTAGAAGGGATCTCAGAGACCATGTATTAGAAAACTTTTGTTTGTTTTACAAATTAGGACTGACTTGCCCGGATCACCCAGGTAGCAACCATGAGGATTTGAATCCAGGTACTCTGGACCACTCTTTTTTGTTTGTTTGTTTATAAAAGGTTTGCAAAACCTTAGGTTTTAAATTTTTCTCCCTTCCTTTCACCTACTTCCTCTGCTAGACAGCACGTAATCCAATATAGGTTAAACATGTGCAGTTCTTCTATACATATTTCTACATTTATCATGCTGCATAAGAAAAAATCAGATCAAAAATTTGGTCTCATTTGGTTTAATGAGGAAGAAATCAAAAAGCAAGTAAACAACAAAAAAGAGATAAATACTAAATTGTGATCTAATTTAGTCCCCACAGTGCCCTTTCTGGAGGTAGATGGGTCTCTCCATCACAAGTCTATTGGAAATGGTCTGAATCACTTTATTGTTGAAAAGAGCCACGTCCATCACAGTTGATCATCACATAATCTTCTTGTTGCTGTGGACAATATTCTCTTGGTTGTATACCTTCACTTAGCATCAGTTTATTTTTCTTCTGGACCATTCTTGACAGAAAGGAAGGCAGTTTGTTTTTTTGTTTGGGGTGTGTGTGTGTGTGTGTGTGTGTGTGTGTGTGTGTGTGTTTTGTTGTTGTTGTTTTGCCCAGAGAGTGAAACAAAGCACAGAAAATGAGGCCATGTGGAGGGATTTTGAGGTGTGGAGCAGAGGGAATAGGAAACTCATTGTAGGATGGTCTCAATGTCCTCAATTACATGGAAGAGGTTTTCTGAAAAAAGGAAAGATAGACACAGATAGTATATGAGGCTTGAGGAGAGAAGAGAACCCCAGAACAGGGTCCATAGTGAGTGTGATAGTTGACCATGGAAGAATAAAGGAATTTTCATGCTTCAGTGGGAAGTCTGAAGACCTGAGTTCAAATCCAGCCCTTGAAACTTATTTAGTTATGTGACCCTGAGCAAACCACTTAACATTGCTCAGCCTGTTTCCTCATCTGTAAAATGAGAATAACTCTAGCACTTGCCTTCCAAAATCATTTTGAGAATAAAATGAGAAAATATCTGTAAAATGTTTCATAAATTTTAAAGTGCTATATAAATGGTAATTATTATTATAAATTTGTGTGGACCCAAAAGTACAGTTTTGTGACTTTCTCTAACAGTTCAGTAGCAAAGTAGGAACATGGTAGTAATGATGGGCTATATTATCATTTGTTAAAAACACTATCACATGATCAATTCTGATGGAAGTGGCTCTTTTCAATAAGGAAATAATTCAGGCCAGTTCCAATGATCTTGTGATCAAGAGAGCCATCTACACCCAGAAAAAGGCCTGTGGGAACTGAATGTGGATCACAACATAGTAGTTTCGCTCTTTTTGTTCTTGTTTGCTCACATTTTATTTTCTTTCTCATTTTTTTCCTTTTTGATCTGATTTTTCTTGGGCAGTATAATAAATGGAGAAATATGTTTGCATATATTATATTTAATATATATTTTACCATGTTAAACATATATTGGATTACTTTCTTGGGGGAGGAGGTGAGGGAAGTGGGGGGGGGAGATTTGGAAGACAAGATTTTGTAAGGGTCAGTGTTGAAAAATTGTCCATGCCTATGTTTTAAAAATAAAAAGTTTTAATTAAAAAAAAAAACCACTATCACATATATTGTCTCATTTGATTTTCATAACAATCTTGTGAGTTAGTCAGGTAGCTATTATTATTTCCATTTTATAGATAAGGAGACAGAAACTCAGGGAAATCAAATAAACTGCCCTTAATTCCCAGTTTAGAAGAGGTGGAAGATACAGGGCTCTTGACTCTTTGTCCAATAATTTGCCCCCCACCCCATTCCATTCCATTGTATAATGAGAAGAAAAATCTAATCTATGCAGATTTTTTAAAAGTATGTTAGGAATATAAAGTGGCAAACATGCCATTTGGCACCAGCTTCACCTGCTGCTGCCAAGTGCTTTTAAAGTGCATAAGAGCAAATAAAATGCAAGCAATTATTGTGGGAAAATAGGCATAAAAAACCCAATCTAATTCCTGGAGTTTGGCTTTAAAGCATCTAGGAGAAAATAGTGAGTAGCAAGGATATGAATTAAAAATCTGCAATGCTGCACCTGGACAATGATGACTTCTCCCTTCCCTAAACAGACACTTTTATTACTGCACCACCAGGTAAAGGCTGACATTGGAAGCAGCTTCATTTCTCATTGCCAGAATGTCTGAAAATTCCATTGCAGTGGTAGGAAGTTTCAACAGAAATGTGACTTTGCTGAAATAGGAAGAGACGCTAGAGGGATATTTGGAGTGAAGAATATTGAAAAGCTCCCACAAGACCAGGATGGGACAGTTATAGTACAGCAACAAGGACACTGAAGCCCCTAATCCAGTCTTTATGACTGATAAGAGATTTCCTGCTTTATAATGAAGTCAGTTCTCAGGTTAAGAAGTGCAGAAAATGGCCAGAAGGAGGAGACAGAGAGTCAACTATTCCGAATAAACAACTTCTTGAATAAATCAGAGCTGAAAAAATTAGAGGAGGTTATTTAGTCTATTCCTCTGCCTTGGTCAGACAGCAACTAAACCATCTCAGAGATTTGAGAATGTATTCTGCTTAATACATACACACAGAGAAAAATAAGCACATATCGAGGAAATAGAGGATGAAAAAATATCATTAAATATCTGGGATGCCACAAAACTGTGAGACTATCAATATTTATTAGTCCTTGATGACTCCAGGTTCTTTATTCAAACCTTTTTCCCACCCCTCCTCAAGGAATCTCCCCTTTTCTGACCCTCCACCTCCATTTGCATCAAACTGCCTTCTTTGCTGTCAGAGATAGCCTGATGGACCTACCATCACGATATGATTGGGATTCATAAAACGTCTTTCATTTGGGTTTTTTTTTTTAATCAACTTCACATATATGATACGAGAGAGGCAGACTAGGAAGCAGTTTACTTCAGACTTGAAAAATGTTTGATGGTTTAGCTGCATGGTAAATTCAAAATGATTGTAATATGATAGCCATAACAGCTAATGGCTATCTTGAGAAATATAGTATACATGTCTAGGGAAGTGAAAGTCTCCCTCCCCTCTCTATGTTCAGACCTCATCTTGAGTACTGTGCTCAAGTCTGGATATTGTACATTAGAAAGAACACTGATAAACCAAAGAATGTCCAGAGAGCCAATGGGATGGTAATGGACTTCAGAATCAAGAAATATAAGGACCTATAAAATTTAGTCTGAGCAAGGGAAGACAGAGGGAACATGATAACTATTTTCTAACATATAAAGGGATGTCATGAAGGAGAGTTTTGACTTTTGCTTGACCCCAGAACTAGAAGAAATGGGTGGAAGTTGTACAAAGGCAAATTTAATCTTGATGTCCAGAACTTCTTACCAATTATAACTTTGCCAAAGAAGAATGGGTTCCTTTGGGAGGTAGTAAGTTTCCCTTCACTAGAAATCATCAAGCAAAGACTGGATAACCACTTGTTAGTTTAAGGGGATTCCTTGATTAAGGGTGGATTCAGCCCCGTGGTTTCTGAATTTTTTTATTTTGTGACCCAAGCTTGAATTCCACTTTGGACATTAGTTTTGTGATCATAAATGAACCATTTAATTCTCTGTAAAATGAAGATAATAATACTTAGGATGCCTATCTCTCAAAACTGTTGTGAGAATAAAATGAAAAAGGAGGTTAAATATCTTGCAAGCTTTAAAATGTTATACCCAGGGTATTTATTGCTAATCCACAAGAATTAAAGGCAGTCAGATGGCATATTGGATAGTGTACTGAAATTAGAGTCAGGAAGACTCAGATGTTTACCAGTTGTGTGACCATGGATAAGACAACTTAATCTCTCAGTCTTAGTTTCTCCCTCTGTATATATAATGGAATAAATAACAGCACTTATTTCACGGGGTTGTTCTGAGGATCAAATGAGATAATAGATGATAGACAGTGCTTTCTAAATCTTAGTGGGATATGCAAATCTTAGCAGTTACAATAATTATTAATATTACCTTCACATCAACATCTTAATTAAAACTTTGGGAGAGTCAATTTAGTCCTCAAATTTCTCTCTATCTGGTACTGCTTTTGCCCAGATTTCTACCTTTGCTCTTCTAATCCCTGTGATTCAGAGGCATCATCTGTCAAGGCAAGAATTCTTGTTTCCTATTGTCTTTCTCTTCATTATCTCTCTTTGTTTTCATAATTAAAAAAAATCATTATTCTTTGTTTTACAGTTTCTTATGTCATCATCCATTCTTTGGTGATTGGTTCCAACAGCTCAAGATCATCCTCCTTTGTTCTTAACAAAGTGTGCTTCTCTGAGCAGGGCAGGCTGACATACCAGAAGAATCCAAGTGCTTTTCCCTTTGGCTTCTTCCTTCTTCTGATCATTCTTCATGCACTTCAAGAAGCTCCCATTGCTTTAAGAGATATGCTTGTTGAACATATTCTTTTGCTGAGAATCTTAGTTTATTGACAACAGTGCTCACAGCATCTGAGTGACATCATTAACTTTTCCAGTCTTCTTGTACTAACATTTATGGGGCAATTCTTGCTAAATTGTACTATAACTTTGATACCCATGATCCTACTCTTCCTATAATTTCACATTGATATAGTCAAAGGGAAAATTCCATGTTTGTGCAGTAGTCTGGAGAATGTGCAGCCTGTCCTTTTCTTTTTTAGCCATTTTGTTAAGTCACTGGAAGATGGTGATGGTGGGGGAAAGCCTCTTCCTTTTTTCTTATCCCTGTCCAGCTCAGTCCTCCTCCTGCCTAGCTCTTACCTTTGTTTCTTCTCCTTAGTTAACTGTTAACACTTTGCTTGATCCCAGATATTTTCTCACACTGCTTTTATGTTCTGGTGCTAATTGAAAATTGGCTTTCTCCTGAAGATACCTCATCCCTTGCTGTTCTTTGTAATGGTCAGTGATCCTTCTCTCATGCACTTCAATGCACAGGAGCAGGAGGAGCCATATTCCTTGCTCCTCAACACAATTTCCAGATATTCTTTCTGCCACCATGATTCAGCAACTTCTCCTTTTAAGTTTACCCTAATACTGTCCAGATCTTTGTGCTTTTCATTTATTAATATGTAGGTCTAGGTTGCTTTCAGGACTTCAGTCCTTTGTTTAGTGATTTCTTCAATAAGTATTTATTAAGCACTTGCTACACACAAGATATTGTGCTAGATTCTGGGGAAAATAATAGACCCTGATTCACATTCTCCTGGAGATGAGGTGCTGTATAGGAAAGTAGGTTTAAGAAACTGTACTTAGGGGCAGCTAGGTGATGCAGTGGATAGAGCACCAGTCCTGAAATCAGGAGGGTCCTGAGTTCAAATTTGACCTCAGATAATACTTAATACTTCCTAGCCATGTGACCCTGGGCAAGTCACTTAACCCTAATTGCCTCAGCAAAAACAAAACAAAACAAAACAAAAAAAAAAGTATTTAGAGAATGGAGAGTTCCAATGGCCTTCAGGAAAGACTCCTTGTAGAAAGTAAAACCTGAGTTGTGACTTAAAGAAAGGTTCACAGCCTGGAGAGACTTGCATGAACTGATGCTGAGTGAAATGAGCAGAACCAGGAGATCATTATACACGGCAACAACAATATTACATGATGATCAATTCTGATGGACATGGCTCTCCGCAACAAAGAATTGTCTCACACCAGTTCCAATTGTTCAGTGAAGAAAACCATATATACCCAGAGTGAGGGATATGAAATATGGACCACAACGTAACATTTTCATGATCTCTATTGAGGTTTGCTTGCATTGTGTTGCCTTTCTTTAATTTTCTTATTTTTTTCTTGTAGATAGGATTTTTCTTGCACAACTTGTCAAGTATTTCAACATTATTAACATGTAGTGGACTTCCTGCCATCTAGGGGAGGGGAGGGGACTGGGGGTAAAATTTGTAATAGAAAGCTTTGTAAAGATCAATCCTGGGGAACTACCCATACATATGTTATACAAATAAAAAGCTTTAATAAAAATAAATAAATAAACAATTAAAAAAAAAAAAGGTTCACAGTCTTATTTTTCACTCTAACCCCTAACCTCATTTTTTTTGTGACAAGTATTCTCATTTATAACTTCTGAATACCAAAGATTTCCACTTCATCAAATTTCATGGCCTTTTCCTCCACATAACCTTAGCCACCCATGGTATTTGCTGCCTGACAACTCCAGGAGAAATGTTAGGAGCAGAACAAAAGTCTGTATACGACATTTGTAGATCTGGCCAAGGCCTTTGATACTGTCAGTTATGAAGGTTTATGGAAACTTATGTCAAAATTTGATTGCTCAGAGAAGTTCATCAGTATAGTATGTCAGTTCCATGATGGCATGCTTATCTGGGTTCTGGACAATGGACAATGCTTTCAAGCTTTCCCCCTCACCGATGGAGTGAAACAAGGTTGCGTTTGCTCCTGTGCTTTTTAATGATGTTTTTGGCAGTATTGTCAAATGCTTTCACTGAGGAAAAACATGCTATCAAACTCAGCTACTGCACTGATGGTAAATTCTCCAACTCGAAAAGGCTACAAGCCAAAACCAAAGTGGAAAGAGTGTTTGGTGCATGATTTTTTGTTTGCAGATGAGTGTGCTCAGGTGCAGCCTCTGAAATTGAAATGCAACAAAGCAGAATCTCTGCTAATTTTGGCCTAACAATTAACACCAAGAAAACACAGGTACTCCATCAATCAATATCACACCATCCATAAATGGAACCATCAGTTACAGCAAATGGAGAAGTTTTGAATACTGTGGATATGTTCCCTTGTCCTGGCAATATACTTTCCAGGGATATACACATTGATAATGAGGTTGACATACTCATTGCCAGAGCTAGCTCAGTGTTTGGGAGCCTACAATATGTGGGAATATGTGGGAAATATTCACACAAGTTAGTCATTTTCAGAGAGACAGAGACAGAGAGATATTTAATATGTGGGAAAGGAGCCGATTGACTACCAAATTGAAATTCTACCCATTTTGTTATACAACCAGAACTCATTGTTTTATGCCAGTGCAACAAACACCATCCCAGGAAATTGTATCCCTTCCATTTGAATTGTCTTAGGAAGATTCTGAAGATCACTGGGCAAGATAAAGATACCAGGCACTGAGGTCCTTGAATTAAACTGTCTAGCATTTAAATTATACTGCAGAGAGCACAATTCTACTGGAATGGACACATTGCTCAAATGCCAAATGTACACTTACCAAAAAGATTATTTTATGGAGAACTCATACAGGGCAAGCACTCACAAGGCGGTCAGAAAAAAATGATACGAGGACACTCTCAAGAGAATGGTACAAAGACACCCTCCAGGTCTTTCTTAAGAACTTTAGAATTGATTATATGACATAGGAAACATTGACACAGGACTGCCTATCATGGCGTGCCCTCATCAGAGAAGGTGGTGTGTTCTATGAGCAAAACAGAATTGAATTAGCTCAGAAGAAACATGGGTTACATAAAGTTAGAGACCAAATGATTATATATTAGATGGTAGTAGAGCATTCTGAGCATGTATTGATGTAATCAGCCACAGCTGATCACTCTAACATAGTGATGTCATTTTGGTCCTGGACAGTAACCAAGCAACTAACTAAAGGAAGGTCCAGGATAGTTGTACCTTAGATCTTAGCATCACTGAAAATTGTGTCATGTTCAAGATATTGAGCTCTGAATTTCTCTTCTCTTAACACAATTTTCTCTAGTTCTATCTCTCTTCCTACTTCATTCCTCCCAAACCTGCTCTTTGTACTGTCAACTCATATCAACCTCATATTGCTTTCCTTGCTCTTCATCCCTGATCAGATCCCATTTTCTCTTCTTCAGAATAATGACCCTAGAGGCAGCCATGTCAACAACAACATGTCCTTTATTCTGGAATCCCTTATCCTCCCATCCTTCTGTAGTTCCAGACCCTTCTAATCTCATCCCTCAGGAACTTTTACCTTTTATTTTTTCTATTCTGGCTCCCAAGCCACTCAATGCCACTGATAGAAGTCATGAAATCATGTAGAGCAAACAAACTACAATTTCATGTCATCTCATTTCAACTGGGTCTTCATGAACACAAAGAAATCTTTTTTTTTTTTTTTTTAATCTCTGATGGACTTTTTATCAAACTCTTCAAAGCTTCTATCCTAAAAGTTGAAGGAAGGAATTGAGATATTTATAACCTGGAAAAGAGAAACCCTCAACTTAACTCTCAACATATCTCTTTCTTTTCCTTTGTTTCCCTTTATCTCTCCCCCTCCTCTCCTCCCTTCATCCTCTCTCTGTCTCTTTCTCTCCTCCTTTCCCCTTCACTTCTCTCCCTTTCTCTTTCTATCTCTCTTTCTATTTAAGTATCTATCTCTCTCCTTTTTTTCTGTCTCTCTGTCTCTCTGCAAATGATCTACCTGCAACTATCCCTCCTTGCTTCCTTCATTTCCCCTCCTCTGTGTCATAAAATATCTAGATCTTCTTACACATCTTTTTCTTTTCTAAGATCAAGACCTCCATTTATTCTCCTTTGGGAGTTTACTCCATCAATCATTCCCCTCCTTTTTTTCAATCATCCTATCCTCCTTCCCACCAATCTACCACTTTCTCCTCTTGAATATTCTATCCTCCCTGGGTTTTTGTGACATCATTTTCTTCTCTTGTTCAATCTTTTATTCCTTTTCCAACAGTACTGATTTTACTCACGACTCACTGGACTTTTCCCCAATCAACCTTCTCACGATCCTTCCAGGCCCCCACATTGTAACTCATCGGTTCCTCATTGTCCCTTACCTCACATACCCAAATCTTGACATTTCTACCTTTACATCATTTCTTCCTCTTAACCCCTTTTTTCCACTCATACAGTCACTACCCTTGCTCAGTCACTCATCACCTTTTGCCTGGATCATTGTAATAGATCCCTAGTTGTTTTCCTGCCTCACTTCTTCCTCTTCTCTAATCCATCCTTCACAGAGCTGCCAAAGAGATATTACTAAAATGCAGTTATGATCGTTTTACTTTCCTGCTCACTAAACTCCAGTGGATTTCCATTGCCTGTCAGGATCCAACACAAACTCCTCTATTTGGCATTTAAAATCCTTCACAATCTGGCTCCAACCTACTTTTCCAGGCTTATTATACATGTAACTAGGCTTCCAACAGAGCCTGGAGCATTTTGTGGGCAGAAACTCCTTAGAGTAACATTTAAGACCCTCCACAATCTGGTTCCAGCTTATCTTTCTAGCTTTATTTAACATTATTTGTTCTTAGTAGACTGGACTAGTAGCTATTTCCCTGACCACTACTTACAAAGTATCCCACATTCAAATTAGGCCATCCTCCAGGCCTGAAATATACCTCTTCCTCATTTCCATTTTTTAATCAATCAACCAGCATTTTTTAAGCCAGAAACTGTGCTTCAGGACTGTGCCAAGAACTGTGCTAAGTGCTAAGTACACAAAGTAAAAACCAGTCTCTTTCCCCAAGGAGTTTACATTCTAAGCAGAGACAAGATATATACAAGGATAAAACAGTGGAAGGAAAATGACTTTATTGGGGAGATCATTCGTTGCTTGGGGGTGGAAGGGTAGAGGTGGGGTGGGCTGGGAAAGATATCCTGCAGAGAAGGAGATTTAAACTGAGTTTTGCACAAAGGCAAGGATTCCAAGAAGCTGAGGAGGAGAAGCATGGGGGACATTGAATAAAAAGGTATCATGTGTAAAGAACAGCAAATAAGTCAGTTTGGCTAGATTGTAAAATGGACGGATGGAGAATAATATGTAAGAAACTGAGAAAAAACTCACATGGGTAAAAATGTTTGTGGCAGCTCTTTGTGTAGTGGCAAGGAACTGGAAACTGAGTGGATGCTCATCAATTGGGGAATGGCTGAATGAGTTATGGCATATGAATACTATGGAATATTATTCTACAAGAAATGACCAGCAGGATGATTTCAGAAAGGCCTAGAGAGACTTAAGTGAAGTGGAGTAGAACCAAGAGAACCTTGTACAAAATAACAAGAAAAGGGGCAGCTAGGTGGTGCAGTGGATAGAGCACCAGCCCTGAAGTCAGAAGGACCGGAGTTCAAATTTCATCTCAGATACTTCCTAGCTGTGTGACCCTGAGCAAGTCACTTAACCCCAATTACTTCAACAACAACAACAAAAACTATATTAAAAAATAACAAGAACATTATGTGATGATCAACTATAATGGACTTGGCTCTTTTTAACAATGAGGTGATTCAGGGCAATTCTAATAGACTTGTGATGGAGAGAGCCATCTGTATCCAGAGAGAGGTCTATCAGACTGAATGTGGATCACAACATAGTATTTTCACATTGTTTGTTGTTATTTGCTAGCTTGTTTTTTCTTTCTCATTTTTTTAACCTTTTGATCCTATTTTTCTTGTGCAGCATGATAAATGTAGAAGAATTGCACATGTTTAACCTATACTGGATTACTTGCTATCTAGAGAGGGGGGAGGAGAAAAATTTGGAACACAAGATTTTTCAAGGATAAATGCTGAAAACTATCTTTGCATGTATTTTGAAAAATAAAAAGCTATTATTATAAAAAATAAAAAAGAAGAAGAAAAAGCTGACAAAACATGGAAGAGGCCATATTGTGAAGAATTTCCTTTAGGACTTAACTCCTATGACATCTCTTCCATAGAGTCTCCTCTTCCTAGCTGAAAATGCTCTTTCTTCTTCTAGAGCACTGGGTCTGAATGTGTCCTAGATCTCTCTTTTTCCTCCCATTCTAGTAATATGAAAAGTCCTGGGGAGCAGGGACTGTGTCATTTTCAAGCTTTTTATCTATTGCCTAGCACAGTGCCTTGTACTGGGTAGGGATGTAATAAATGTTTGTTTTTGCACTAAGTTCCCAGAAAGGTGTAGATGATTAAAGATACTTGATGTGTGACTCACCTAGGGGATCTGCATTCTAAAGGGAGATAAAGCCTTAATCTAAAGTATCAGTGAGGAAGAGAGGACAGTTTTTTTGGCAGAGGATACTAGAGAGGGGCCTTTCCCATGCTCCTGAAATACCACACCAATGACCTAGTCTTTCCAAATAGCTTTGTTCATTAAAACTTCCCTGTCTATTTTGGCTTTCTGGCTCACAGCAATAATGTTGGTGCTTGAGATGAATTTTGTACTGTTTTGTGAAATCTTTGGTAAGGGTAAAGGCAAGGTTTGAGGAAGACAAAAGGCACTGACATAAGCCAGAATTCCTTCCATTTTAAAATTCAAGGAGCAACAATTGACTGAAGAGCTCTGCCTCAAAGCACTTTAATAATTAATTAGAATGCTCTATGGTGTGTATTGTCTTCAGTATTCTGTAACATGAACTAGTCAGAGGCACACAGTAGAGTCTCAGGTGATTCCAAAGTCTGTGTTTACCTATTGCTTTGTTAGAACCCCACAATGACAAGGCCAAGATTATAGGTTCTAAATCCATGTGGATCATTGAGCGTCTCCCTTCTTTGGCCACAGACTACATACTGTCAAGGTCCTAAAAGGAACTTAATTGGGAATCTGGATGGAATAAAAGCATGAACATATTTTTACAAATTCATACATTCAACAATTTTGTGTTAGGCACTTATTGTAAGACTTATTAAACTATGACAATAGTAATTAATTTGAGAGAACTTGGTTTGCAGTTCCTGTGACCTCTCTGATATCACTCATAAAAATATGTTTGTTTCTTGGAATTTTGTCATTGCAAGTGAATGAATGCAAATAAACTGATATTGCATTGCTAGAAAATATATCCATGGATACACTACTTTATACTTAATTATAATATTCACATGTTAGTCCTTCTCTCACCCCCATAATAGGACTTTTGTATATTGAAAGTTTATATTCACTCCCTACTCTCATAAAATATGGGTTAATATTCATAGAAGAATCTCAAAGAGAGAAAAAAAGCTAAAAAGCTCTATCAGAATATGCATTTGACAGAACAACTCCAAACCATTTTCTTGGAAACATGGCCATGATTTGATAAAGCTTCTAAGGAAATATAGCACTAGTTTTGGGGTCCCCTGACCTTGAGGGGCAATAAGTCAGTAGTCCTAAATCTTCTAGTTTTGGAATCTGCTTCAGGAAACCCCCACACCCAATCCTGTTTCTGACCACTCCTTAGCCAGATAGCTTCTGGACCCGGAAACTCCCACAGATCAAACTCCGGAGACAATAGTGAATAAGACCACTCCTCAGTTCATTGCAGATTGGTAATCTTGACAGTAATAATCTGATCAACTGAGAACCACTCCTTCCAGAGAACACTCCTTCCTACCTATGAGCCACAGAATTAGCATATCTATGACTGAAAGCTGTATGAGTGTGTCTCCTTGCTTATGAAATCCCTTACAACTCAGTTCGCTGGTGTTATATTGCAATAAAGCTTTGCCCCTTGACTAAGACATGGGTTCAAGCCTGCAAATTCTTTTGAGACACCTTACAGCACCAGTCTGGGGTCCCTCTTTCCCAACCTCAACAGCGAGAAGGTGAGAGGCTGAAGTAGGGGAGAAGTGTTATTGGGAGGTGAGAAGAGAGAAAGATTCATTACTACTAATTAGCTACCCTGAGGTTTACCTAAGTAATTTTAATTGCTTCTCACTTTTTTTTTTTTTTAAATCCTCTAAAACAAGATGAGAAAGTCTCCTCCTGTCTCTATCCATATGCTTCCTGGGCATCTGGATCATAGATAAAATCCTTCACATCTACCATGCTAATTGACCTTACATAGATGGGAAAACAGTAGAACACCAGATTATAAATCTAGAAATGAAATAACAGAGCTCCCGCGAGTCATCACTGTGGAAACTCCTAAAAAAGGAGGGAGCATCCTTAGCATATGTCAGAGATGGAACTATTCTTATACAAAAGGGGAGAGCTGGGGAACCATCACTAATCTAGATGCAGTTTTGGAGGACTACAACCCCTTCCTCCTATCTTCAGCTCCTCTAAGGCCATAAGAGACTGTATAGAATATCCTTTTGTACACAGATTCTTAGCCTAGATCCATGACATTAAAAAAAAAAAAAAAGTCTGAGAATTGCATTTATTTTCTTTGTAATGTTATGTATTTTATTTTACGCAATTATTCTGAGAAGGGATTGATAGGCTTCCCTGGACTAACAAAAGGGTTCATGACATTAAAAAGTTTAAGAATTGGCAGAGCCAAGATGGTAGATTAGGGGTAGTCATCCAGCTGAACTTTCCCAACATTCCCCTCCAAATAATTTTAAAAATAACACCTTATATCAAATTTTGAAGGGGCAGAACCAACAAAACTTAAGGTGAGACATTTTTCCAGCCTAGAAAACTTAAGAGGTCAGGAGGAGAAGTCTCTGACACAGGGTTAGAATTCTGTCTGGGGCCCTCCAGCTGCAGCAGCAACAGAAGCTTTAGGAGTTCTCAACCAGATAAGGTAAAGGGTTTGGATAACTGGTCAGAAAGAGATTACAGGGGATCCTCTGATGGCACTGGGTACAGTGGGTGCTGACTGGCAATACTATTGCCCCAGTGCAGTTCTAGGTTGGAGTGCTGGAATCAGTCACAAGGGAGCAAGGGCCTTGGTTTTATTTCCAAGGTAACCAGGAATGCTAGCACTTGTAGCTTTGGTTCATCAGTGTCACCTTGATAAAGACCAGACTGCAGATCTGGAAAGCAATGACCACACCTCTCCAGGAACATACCACGTGCACCAGAAACTTGCAAACCTTCAGGACTAGCTCTGAGAACAGCAGCCTGAAAAAGCCTGAAATTTGGCATTTCCCAACCTGCGATGAATAAAACCCAATTGTAACATAAAATTCAAAGTTAAGAAACAAACTAGGAAAATGAACAGGCAACAAAAAAGAAAACTTGACCATTAAAAAGCTTCTATAGTAGCAGGGAAGACCAAGACATACTTGAGAAAAAGACAAGAATGTAAAAATAGCTATAAAAACCCCCCAGACCTTAAAGAAAAATGCTAATTAACCCAAGCTTAACAAGAATTCTAGGAAGAGAAATAAGAATGGTAGAGAAAAAAATTAGAAAAGGCAATTAAGAAAAGATTAACAACAGGTTGGTTAAAAAAAAATGCACACACACACACAAAAATTATTGAAGATGGCAAAGTGGATAGAGCACTGGCCCTGAAGTCAGGAGAACCTGAGTCCAAATCAAGCCTCAAACAGTTAACATACACTAGTGTGACCCTGGGCAAGCTATTTAACTCCAATTGCCTCAACAACAACAACAACAAAAAGCTATTGAAAAAAATAATACCTTAAAAAAATAATTGTCCTAATGGTAAAAAGGTATAACATTTCATTGAAGATCAAGTTCCTTAAGAAACAGAATAGGCCAAATGGAAAAGGAGTTAGAAAAATTCACTGAAGAAAAGAATTCCCTGAGGTGAATCTAATATGCTTTAGCTGAACAGCAATCATGATCTCAGACAAAGCAAAAGCAAAAATAAACCTAATCAAAAGAAATAATCAGGAAAACTACATCTTGCTAAAAAAGTATCATAGACAATGAAGTAATATCAAAAAATTTTATAGTAAGTTTCTTTGATAAAGGGCTCATTTCTCAACTATATACTAAAAATAAAACTGAGCCAAATTTATAAAAATAAGAGCTATTCTTCAATTGTTAAAAATGGGTGACAGAATATAACCAGACAGTTTTCAGAAGAAATCAAAGCTATCTACAGATATATAGCCATATGAAAAAATGCTCTAAATCATTATTGATTAAAGGAATGCAAATTGAAACAACTCTGAGATACTACTTCACATATCAAAAATGACAAATGCTAGAAGTGATGATGGAAAAATAAGGACACTAATAATAAACTACTGGTAGAGGAGTGAACTAGTCCAACCATTTTGGAGAACAATTGGAACTAGACCGAAAGGCCTATAAAATTGTCCATATCCTTTGACCCAGTAATACCACTACTAGGTCTGTATCTCAGAGAAATCTAAAAAAAGGAAAAAAGACCTATTTGTACAAAAATATTTTTAGCAACTCTTTCAGTGATGGCAAAGAATTGGAAAAAAAAAAAAAAGGATGTTCATCAATTGAAGAATGATTTGACAAGTTGTGGAATATGATTGTGAGGGAATGCTATTGTGCTATGAAAAAATGATGGTAAGCTCAATATGAAATGATACAAAGTAAAGTAAGAAA
This sequence comes from Myrmecobius fasciatus, assembly GCA_023553655.1. NCBI lineage: Eukaryota > Metazoa > Chordata > Mammalia > Dasyuromorphia > Myrmecobiidae > Myrmecobius > Myrmecobius fasciatus. Next base: position 58,523 of record JAJPUD010005499.1, on the reverse strand, counting down.
AACCAGGAAATCATTATGCACAATAAGGGCAATATTGTAATGATCATCAACTGTGAAAGACTTGGCTACATGGATTGATATGGTGATCACAAACAATTCCAAAAGACTCATGATGAAAATATGCTATCTGTCTCCAGAGATTGAAATATAATTTTCTCATTTTATTTTTCTTGCTTTTAAAAATATGCCTAATATAGAAATATATTTTGTATGAGTTCACATATACAATTGGCAGCATATTTCTTGCTTTCTCAGTGGGTCATAGAGAAATGGAAGGAGGGAAAAAAATTTGAAACAAAAAAAAAAAAAAAGAATGCCAAAAATAAACAGTAATTTTTTTACCAAGAAAAAAGGATCATAAAACATATACCCAAAAAAAAGAAATAAATTCAGGCAAGTGTTAAAAAAAAGTTTAAGAATCCTTGCTTTAATAATTCCCATTCCATTATGTAAATCATACTTGGGTTGGATAATTTTCTCTTTCCTACCACCACACTAATCATTCACTTTGAGATGCCTTTACCATCATACATAAACATTTAAATAGATAGGAAAAACTGATTGTTTCATTATTAAGCTCTTGGAATTCATAAAGAGAAGCCTTCTTAATATTACTAATTTAACATCTATTTTGTACTTTTTTTTTTCTGTAGGCTAAATTATTGAGTTGTTTCAAGTATGTCCAACTGTTTGTGATCCTATCTGAGGTTTTCTTGACAAAGATACTAAAGTTGTTTGCCTTTTCCTTTCCAGCTCATTTTACAGATGAGAAAATTGATGTAAATAGGATTAAGTAAATTGCCCAAGACCACACAGCTAGTAAGTGTCTGAGGCCAGATTTGAACTTAGGAAGATGTCTTCTGCTTCCCTGATCTGGCACCTTATCCACTGTGCCTCTTACCTGCCCTGTATAGGTTAAGGGAGGTATAGCAAAAAATATATATATATATATACATATACATATATATATATATATATATATATATATATATGGAGGCTACCTGTTTTTAAGAAGCCTTTTGTTTAATTGGAAAATTAGACAAATTTTATTAAAATTTTACTATATTAATAATATACTTATAAAATATTACTATATTAATAATATGATATAAAGGAAAGTTAACTGACTACTGAAGGCATTAACAAAAGGGGCTCAGGAAGCTTGCATTGGAGGAAATGGCACTCAAGCTTGCCTTTGAAGGATGAGCAGGACATTTGGCAAGTCAGAAAGGAGAGGCAGAGAGAATTCTGTACCAGAAAAACAAAGTGTGGGGGAACAGAAGGAAAGGGGAATGCACAAGACCTATATGGAACATAATGGTGACTAAGCTGAAGGAAAGGGAAGTCTGTTAAATCAGCAGTCAGGGAGGTATGGACTCTGAGAGAGTTAGTGTAATGTAATGGATTTAGTTTCAATTTTCAGTTTTACTCACTTTCTAATTCTTTATGGGATTTCTAACCATTAGTTTCTTTTTCTATAAAATGAAGGGTTTAGATAATTTCTGAAGTTCTTTTTTTTTTTTTTTTTTGCTGAGGCAATTGGGGTTAAGTGACTTGCCCAGGGTCACATAGAGATGGTCCCCCAGATTATCCATCAAAGGGGTCCATGTCACCAAAAATGTTAAGGACTCCTGGACTCTGTATGATCTCTAAGGTTGATTCCAGTTCTAGATTTATGTTCTTATGACTGGGGAAGATCTTGAACAGCCAAGCAGAGGAGTTAGTTGCTATTGTATATTTTTAATCAGAGTAGTTTGACATGATGAAAGGTAGTACTTTAGAAAGATTCAGCTGGAGAAAAATAATTCAGAGCAAATGCTTGGCTAACATTACGGATAATAGCATTATCTTTATGCCGAAAGGACTACACATTATTATTATATTTCAAATACAAGGTCGTTGGTCTCAAATATGGAGCACTGCACAGAATAAACAGAAGAAAAAACTGATTCCAGGAGACACACCAACCATTAACCTGAATTTGCCCTCATGTATGGGAACAGAGACCCAATCTGGAGAGCCCCAGACACAATATGTTTGCCACAATTACATTTTGTAGCTTAATTCCTCTACCTTTCAGCAGCCTGTAAATGTGGATTTTGTTTTTACTCATTTCCCAGTCCCATTATTTCTCTAGGAGGTGATAATCTATTTTTCACTGTGATTGGGGTAGGGGAAGGGATCTAGGAAAGGTTATCTATGTATTGCTCATTTCCTTTCTAAAAGATTGTGAAGGATCAGTTGCATAGGGGAGCTGACTGCCCTTTGTTTTCCTTTTTTATTAATGGAAAAAAAAGTTCTGGGCCAGGAGCCCCTGTACTGGTATGGTTGTCACACCAGCTTAACCGGATATGGCAGAGGCAGCCGGGAGCAAGGTGGCATTTTCAGCCTGTTCCAATAGCTCAGGACAAACAGCTCCTCTCCCTGAGCTGAAAGCTAGATGGATTACTCTAAGCAGAAATGCTGCAGCCTGGATTTCCTGAGAAAGTGGGGCCTGCCATTTCTTTCTTATTAAAGGAAGGCCTTTTGGGTGACAAATCTTCTGGGTGTCTAGAGCAGTATAATTGCAAGAGGGGGAAAAACACTACTTTGTCTTTTCCAGTGTGCAATCCAATGCCAGGAAATGAATTTAACTCTGTGTCCTAAGGAATAAAATAAAATAATAAAAAAAGCTGGAAATAAATTTTTCCCTTTAAGAAAGTAGGTTCTGGGACTCTTTGTGGCTATAAAGAATGAAACAAGGAAGGGGAAACATTAATAGGGGAATGACTAGGGGTGTGGGGAAACCCTGCTGTCTACCAAGGTAATGATGGTTTAAAAAAAAAACAAAAAAACGCCAGGTTTGAGGGACGCAGAGAAACACATGAAGATTTGTATGAATTTATGCAGGTAAAAATAAACAAAATCATGAGAAACATATATGTGATAACTATAACAATGTAAATGAAAATTTCACTAAAAGGAAGTAATAAAGGTCTAGGTAAAAACAGCTTTCCCTTTACTCCAGAGAAGCAGGAGACTGGGAAGACTGACTATTATGAATGCTTGCACATGTGGTCACTTTCAAAGGCTTTTGCTTAACTGTGTCTTTGTCTCCAGGGATGGCTCAGTCTGGAGAGGAAATTGAAATGGCTCTTATGTAAGGACAAAAGGCATCAATAATTTTTTTTATTTTTTTTTTTTAAAGAAAGTGGCTGCTGCTAGGACTTTTAGTCCAGGCCCATGGATTTTTGCTTTGTTTGCTTCTGGGGTTGAACTTCAATAAGGAGGAGAACCAGGGAGCAGCATCTCATTTGCACATTAATCTGCATGATTTGAAATTAAAATGAAAGGTTGGCTGAACATCCTTTTTTCCTTCCTGCTTTTTGATAATTATATTTTACCTTACACTTCAAAGAGCTCCCTTGGCAAAAACTAATGCATCCCATTCTGGCAGTCCAAGCATGGCAGAAAGGATGGGGAAAGTGACTGTAAATGACTAAGCCTTGGAGGAGGAGGCGAGATGGCAGGCTGTAACCAGAAGGGTTAGGAGCTGTAGCTTTAGAAAGAAAGGCCAGGAGGTGGGAAGTAACTTGCTCCTCACTTTAACTACCAGTTTATTTAATTTTATTTCAGTTTATTTAATTCCCCACAACCAGACTCCAATTGTTAGCCAGTTCCATCCTGTCTCCTGGTCATTGGGTGATGATATGCATTTGAGAAGAAGTTCTACAGAAGTGCTGAGCTCTTTATTTCTCAATCCTTTTATCCCCAAAGCTCCATCTCTCTCTCTGGCACATCAATCCCTCACAATTTAAGGGATGACTGTTATGGATTTCCCCTAATCAGAATCAGCTTTGATCCTGAATACTCCCTTCAATTGGGCTAGTTTTCCTGCCCTATGTGTGTGTGTGGCAGTTGGTTGGCAGTTGCTAGGGATTACTGGTCCCTTTTCCACAAGAGATGCTTCCCTGGATGATGGCTGTGAGGGATACTCTAGAAAAGGAAGCTGGTGACCAGTACGATGCTTTTCTTTGCCTATCTGCTAACTGATGGCAGTTGGTTAGCTGTTGCTGGGGATTGAGGGTAGAATTTCTATTCTCAATCATGGCTGGGTTGGAAGTAGTTATATAGGGATTGCTATTCCCAAGACTCTTGGGCTCAGGGTTCTTGGATGTCCCCATAAGGTTTGTTACATCCTATCTGTGCTTTCTCATCAGCAAAGCATGACCATTTTCTCAAAACTTGGGGGAGTTTGGGGAGGGGAAAAGTCTAGAGGTCAGATATTACATCATATAGGTAGTATCTGGCAAGACCCAGACTAAAACCCAAGGCTTCCTATCTTCTCTAGGCTAAAATAGAAATTATTTTGTCTTTAAGTTTCTTCACAACCAGGACCTTTCAAGACCCAGCTCACTTTTTACATAAAGCCTTTCCTGACTCCTTTCTCACAATCCCTAGCTGCTAACTACCACCTTTTCATTTTGCAAACATTATGCATATTTTTATATATTTTTGGGTTTTCTCCTCCATTAGAATGTAAGCTCTTTGAGAACTGGGACTGTTTCACTTTTGTCTTTGTGTTCCCAGCCTAATATATTCTAAGAACTACATAAAAAAAAAATTATGGTAGAGGCAGTTAAATGGCACAGTGGATAGAGCACCAGCCCTGGAGTCAGGAGGACCTGAATTCAATGATAACCTCAGCTGCTTAACATTTACTAGCTGTGTGATCAGTGGGCAAATCACAACCCCAATTGCCTCACAAAGCAGAAAAGTATGGTAGACTTTGATAGGGAAAAGGTTCTTTCCTAATTCTCTTCCTACTGGTCTGACCCATCTTTCTGGGTTTCTTTTGCTGATTCATCATCCATATTATGTTCCTTGATTGTGGATGTTTCCTAAAGTCCTGTGCTGTGCTTTCTTCTCCCTCAACTCTCTATCTCTGTGAACTCTTTAGTTACTATGAATTTAATTATCATTTCTACACAGTGGACTTCAAAATCTATATATCCAGCTCTAGTGTTTCTACGGAGCTTCAGATCTGAATCATCCATTGCCAATTTGACATTTCAAAGCAGATGTCCTGGAAACATCTCAAATTCAACATGTTCAAACCTGAATTCATTGTTTTTCTCATCAAGTACCACCTTCTTAACTTGGGATCTTTGAATGTAATATTTTTAAGTGTTTTAATAATTGTTATTCAATATAATTGATTTCCTTTTTAATCCTAAGAATTGTATTTTGTGCATTTAAAATAAAGGAGGGGTTTGTAGATTTCATCAGATTGCCAAAGTGATTCAAGGCACAAAAAGGGTTAAGGACTCCTGTTCAGCATGAAACTTTTTCTGATCCCTTGAACCGCTGCTGCCCTCTCTTCCAAATTATCTCCTATTTAACAATGACTTTGTATTTATTTTCCTTATCTTTATCCTTCGTACACTAGTGTAAATATACTTGTTTCTGTCTTCTCCATTAGAATGTAAGCTTCTTAAACCTTGGAAGAAAGAAGCGAATAAAAGTGAAGTGAGCAGAACCAGGAGAACAATATCCATGGTAATAGCAATTTTGTAATGATGACCACCTATGAAAGACGCAGCTACTGTAATCAAGACAATGATCTAAGATAATTCTGAAGTATTAATGATGAATAATGTTATCCACTTCTAGAGAGTGCAAACTGAAGCATAATTTTTTTACACTTCATTTTTCTTGGTCTCTCCTTCCCACCAACATGGCTAATATGGAAATATGTTTTGCATGATTTCACTTGTAAATTGATATCATTGTTTGCCTTCTCAGCTGGAGGGGAGGGGCTGGGATGGAAGAGAGAATTTGCAATTCAGAATTTAAAAAATCAGAATGTTAAAACTAAGTATAAATTGATTTTTTTTAAAGTTTCTCTTCATAAGGGATAGTTTCATTCTTTATATTTGCATCCCCATGCTTAGCACATGTCAGTAATGATAGCTGGCATCTATATGGCTCTTTTAGATTTGCAATGGGCTTTACATATATTATCTCATTCTCTCCTTATGACAACTCTGGGAGTCAAGTGCTATTATTATCCCCATTTTATAGAGGCAGAAAATAAGTTGAAGAGAAATTTAAATAATTTCTACTTAAAGTTCTATGGCTAGCAAGCATTTGAGGTAGTACTCGAACTCTGGGTTTAATAAGTCAAAATCCACATCTATCACCACATCACCTAACTAACATTGGTAGGTATATAGAAAGTGTTTAATAATTTAATAAATGTTTGTCAGTTGAGGGATGGACAGGAAAAAAGGGCCAGAGTGTAGGAAGAAAAGCCAGAGTGGGCAGTGTAGGGTAATAGCAGTGTAGATGCAGAAAGATATTTAAGGACCTGAAGACAAATGGTATTTCTTTTGCAATTTTACCAAGTTCCAGTCCTACTTTGGTTTAGAGTATCGAGCTTTCTGGATTTCAGGGAACCTTGTCCTCTAGGGTTCTAGGAACACAGATTACAGTGTTCCTAATATGGATGAAAAGAGCCTGGATCTCTGTTTCCAGGCTCTCTGAGCATGGTTTTTGCTCATAGCTGAACAAATAAAAACTCACCTAATTTAGAATCTGCCAGGATCAGGCAGAGACAAAGCATCCTCATTACCTGCTATCCGGTGTGACAATTCACAGGAGATAAAGGTAAGTTATAGGGCAGATGGCTGGTGGTAATGATTACCACTGAGAAGGGTGCAGTCTTGGTATGACTACATCATTCATCAGAGAGGGTTCCTGGCTCTTCTAGAAACCTGTGATTCCTTATTCACCCACTGAAGGTCAGTAGCACTCCTCAGAGAAGGCTGACAGAAATTGCCAAATGGAGCCCTGGAGGAAACGAATTCTAACTTCCCCTATAGTGGTAATCAAATATTTTGACAATCGATTCTATCTAGGACAAGTTATATACATAGCAAGGCGTCTTTTGAGTGTTATTCTCAGAATGCACAGTACCTTAATAAATGCTTATTGATTGATTGATAGTATTCTATCACTAGTATTCTAGTATAGTATTGAATACTATCTATGATAGTATTCTAGACTATTTTAAATAATTCTAAATTATTTAATTATCTGTGAGATTAGAAGGATTTGGTAGTGTGCATTTACATACATGTGCATATATATAAATGCACACTTTAATACATATCATTATATGTTATTTGTATCTATATGTAATATACACACATAAGTGTATATTGTATAATATGTAATAGAAAATATGTCTGTTGTCGATTACCCACTAATATCATAATATATTAATAGATATTCAACAATACACTTTTCTTTTGGCTTTCAGATACATTATTATACATGAATTGGAAAAAGCTGCTAGGTTGGAGGAGAACAGAAAAGGAGAATGACAGATTTACTTTCCTAATTATAGTTGAGGAACAATGCAGCATAGTCAAGAAGACTTGGCTCTAATCTCAGATGTATTAGAGGTGTCTCAGTGGATAGAGCACCACCAGATCTAGAGAAAGATTTGAGCACAAATTCAACATTGGTCACTTATTAGCTTTGTGACTCTGGGTAAGTCACTTAACCTCTGTTTGCCTCAGTTTCCTCAATTATATAGTGAGGATAATAATAGTACTCCCCTTCCTGGTTTGGGAGGGTCAAAGGAGATATTTGTGAAGTGCTTAGCATAGTGCCTGCCACATGGTAGGAACTATATCAATGCTCATTCCCTTTTCTCTCATTAGAGGGATGATCAACAATCATTAAGTACTTACTGTATTCCAGACACTGTATAAGGGAACTTAATTCTACTGAGGAGATATAGATAGAGAGATAGATGGATAGATAGAATGACAGAACGACAGACCAGACAGATAGATAGATGCACAGATAGCTAGATAAGACAGACAGATAGGCTGAACAGATAGATAGAAAGATAAATATTTGCATGGATGTATAGACAAATGATAGATAATGGAGAGAGAAATGAGAATTGTATGGATTGATTTGTGTGTCTACACCCAACTTATGTGTTCTATATGTGTGCATATAGAGGTATCAACAAGAAACATATAAAGCACATGCATTGCATGTATCCTGTGTGTTTTGTATGTGTACATATACATGTATACAATACCAATAATAGATAGCATTTATATGTGCTATGTTCTGTGCTAAGTGTTTTACAAAGCACTCTATCCACTGTACTACCCAGCTGCCTCTATACACACAAGAGACATTCAAAACAAACCCAAGAGGTAGACTTGGATGAAGATTTAATAGGGAGAGTGGAGAAGAGGTGAAATCTCAAGAAAAGGAACATTGAATAATGAATAGATCACAGAATCATATGATGTCAGAGTTGGAAGAGACCTTAGAGGCAGCCCATCTAGTCCATGGCCTCATTTTATAGGGAAAATAAACTAGATTCAGAGAGATGAAGCTATGATGGCAGGTTTATTTACATCTGAGCCTTCCCCTTCACCCACCCCATCACCCAGTTTTAATGTTTTGCAAAGCACTCTCCCAACCTGGTAGATGTTTATATAAGTTCCTTGATGATAAGGACTGTTTTTGTTTTGTTTTTGTATATCCAGAGCCTAGTGTTTTACACAAAGAGATGTTTGTGGAATTAAATTATATACTTTTATAATGAGAAAGGGATCTTAGAACTTCACAGAACCAGTGGCTAATGAGAATGTTTTAGGCAAATCTAATTCAACAATAGTAGGCTAGAAGCTTGGACACCTCCAAGGGTTCACAGACTTTGACACCTCCAGGAAGCCTAAAGCTGGGGGAGGAAAGGTATGTTTGAATAGGTTAGCCTGGGGCCCAAAGAGGAACCTTGGAGGCAAACAAGTGAAGAGTTTTTTTAACCCAGAGAGCCTAGGGCGAGGTAGAACATCCAGAGATCTGGATAAGAAGAGGTGGCAGTGTGGATGCAGAAAGGAGATATTTAAAGACCTGAAGACAAACGGTATTTCTTTTGCAATTTTACCAAGTGCCAGTCCTACTTTGGTTTAGAGTATTGAGCTTTCTGGATTTCAGGGAACCTCGTCCTCTAGGGTTCTAGGAACACAGGTTACGGTGTTCCTAATGTGGATGAAAAGAGACTGAAAAAGTCTGTGTAGGGTCTTTATCTGCAAAACAGGAATAATAAAGCCTTCTTTCCTATGTTCAAAACTAGGGAGGCAATAGTGCTCTAGCATCATATTTCTGGAGGCAGTGAGTGGAGTCAGAAAGGCCTGAGTTCAAACGACCTGAAATACTTACTAGCTATGTGATCCAGGGCATGTCCACTGTTTGCCCTAATCCAGTGGAGAAAGAAATAGCGAATCACTTCAATATTGTGTCAAAGAAAGAAAAAAGAGAGAGAGAAAAAGGAAGGAAGGAAGGAAGGAAGGATGAAAGAAAGAAAGAAAAAAGAAAACAACAACAAAACCAAACAAAAACCATGGATGGTATTGGGCCCAGAGTCATGAAGAGTTGGACCATTACGCTTCATTCTGAGAATCATATTTTAAAAGGCTCAATTATAAATTAGAGGATAGTGATGAGAATGGGGAAGAAGCTGCAAATCATGTTGTATGCTTTATTTTCTCAAGAAAATGCTATACAAATATAAGCAATTCATTTAGGTCAGGATGACATGGTTTTCTTGAGTCCAATGGTGGTCCGAAAAGTGGATGTAGAAAGGAAGGATGAAAAAGTAAAGATTTGAGCATAGAAAAATTCCAATAAACACATAACAGATGCTAAATGGGCAGAATCATATATTAACTGGAGACATCCAAAGTTCAGATAAGGTACTTCTCTGCCCTTATGGACTTTATAGTCTAAAACTAAGGTTGATTGGGTTTGGGGGGAGGGAGAATGGAGAGGGAGACAGAGAAGTAAAATCAGACAGCTGTAACAATTGTCAACATTGTTCCTCATCCTCCCAGGATATAGGAGAGTGCCAATAGCTTCCTTTGATCTTGATTACTTAACTTTGTTTGTACTGGTAGGAGGAGATCCAGGCTTGTTGGTGAAAGAACATGGGCATGCAGTTATTGCGAGAGAAACTGGATCATAGATTGGGAGTGAGAAGAAATCCAAGAGGATGCCAGATACACCCATTGTTTCTCTAAGTGGAAGGCCCTTTAAGGGCCGGAACTAGTTCATTTTTCACACAGTAGGTGACATAAAAATTGTCCCAAAAATTCCTTTATAGGTACAGTTGCCAATCATACTTATCAACACACAAAAAGATTTTAATAAGTGGTTTATTGTTTGAAGAATGGACCTACAATATGCAAAAATCAGGGTCCAGAGTAGTAGTTTTAGCAACCTTATGTAGGTTTTAGTTTCAAAGGCAGAATGGAAAGAATTTGACTGAGGGCAGAAGGGAGAGCTAAAGATTTACACATCAAAGAACAGATAGTAGAAAGAAGATCTCTATCAGATAAAATTACCAAATGGTCAGTAAACAATAGGGATCTAAGTGGAATTTGCAGACTAACCATTAACACCAGAACTATACCTAGTCATCCTCAAAAGCATTTAAACTGAGTCAGAAAATATTTTATCAGTAACCTATTAATCAGCTGAACTAAAGTTTGAGTTTTAGCTAAATTCTGCAAGCTCCAGCTAATTTATCCGACTTGCTACCTTAAGGAAATGGTAGTAAAGTTTATGTAGAAAAAAAATCTTTTATGAAATATGTGATTAATAATGTTTACTGGTTGATCTCATTTAACTCATTCATTTTAATGAAGAGGATATGAAGACCCAGAGTGTTTAAATGGTTTGTCTAGCATCACACAGGTAGTAAGTAGCAGAGCTAGGATTAGAGAGCAAAGCCATCACTCTTTCCTCAATTGTATGGATCGTTTTCTTCCAGGAATAGGAGTATAATACTGGAGAATGAATGAAAAAGCATTTATTAAATAGTTACCCAAATGAGGCATACCATGGATAGAGCTTAGGGCCTGGAGTCAGGAAGGCCTAACTTCAAATTCAGGGTCACTCGGCTAGGAAGTGTTAAAAGTATCTGACAACAGATTTGAACTCAGGTCCTTCTGACTTCAGAAATGGTACTCCATCTAGGGGCCTCTAACAAACATTTATTAATTGCCTAATATGTGCAGGATACTATGCTAAGTGCTGGAAATGTAAGCTAAATGGAATAATCCCTGCCTTCAAGGAATTTACATTATCCTAGGGGTACAACAAGGGTAAAGTAAACCGGTAAATTCAATGGGGAGAGAGAACAAATAAACTATATAGTTTTGTATAGAGGATATTTTGTATAGAGACATTGTATAGAGACTGGTGTTTCATTGAATTGAAGGAAGCTAGGGATTCTAAGAGTCAGAGATAAAACCATTTACTTGAATAATCGAAACAGTTATTTTGGTAAACAAATTTTGCCTTTATTAAAATGTCAATAGTTCTGATTCCATGGTTTTAGTTAGAAAGTTATTCTTCTTTCATTGGGTAATTAATTGTTCATATTATTATTAAATTAATAATTTTAGAAATTGTTAGAAGTCCTAAAAACAAGAACAAAACTCCTTATTTTACTAACACTTAGACACAGGATAGTGACCCTTTTGCTGGGGAGATTGGAATGAGATTAAAGTTATACCAGAAATCGAATTAAGTAATTTGGAAGGTCCTTTTCAATCCAGTATAGGAAAATTCAATAAATTAATGTCACATATAATTTACTAACATTATTTCAAATTTCAAAGTTCAATGAGGCCACAGGTATTAACTTCATTTTATAGATGAAATAACAGTGTGCTAGAAAGGTTAAATGATTTGTCTAAGGTTATAAACCTATTTAAGGAGGTACAGCAGAACATGGTCTAATGACTTTAAGCCTGAAAATTGGAAAATTCCATGTTCCACTATACCACATTAAGGTCCCAAGCCATGAATACAAACTAAATATTGATTATGTAGTTCGGGGGTCCTGTGTTATATTTCTTTGTAAACTAAGATCACACAGCTAACAAGTGGCAAAGTCTGGATTTCCTAACCTGGACATATTAGCACAGGGTTGGGCAAGTAATAAAAGTGCTCAATAGTAGCAATAATGCATAAGTGCTATATACATCTTTGTTCACCGATTGCAATGGAGATGGTCGAGGATGGAGACTCAGACTAAGAGTGGGCAGGTTATTTGAGTGAAGCATTCCTAGGACAGAATGGTCACTGTGCGCGGAGTAAAGCTCTGTATTTCTCAACTGGCTGAGAAATACAGAGCTCTCTCCTGCCTGCTGCGGAAGCCGGCCGTTTTAAAACCACAGGACCCTAGCGAAACGACAGACCCCTAGCAGCTGCCCAATAGCATTTCCTGGGAAGACCACGTGCTCAGGTTGCAAGCACTCAGGTGCTCAATTCCATGTAATTCCTGCGGAATTCTGTAGCCCGCAAACACCGAGCAAGATGGCTCCCCTAACGCAATAACTGATGGTCTTTATTCTCAGCCCTTTCTTAAATTATTTGGCTTTAAAATGCAAAATTGCATGAGTGAATGACAAAAAAACCATCTCGCTTTTGTCCCGCCCTCCCTCCTCTTTCCTCTGGCCAAAGTCCTCGGAGAAAGGCTCCGAGCCAGGCAACTCCACCCACTGCAGGAAGGAATCCCGAGCTAATTGGGAAACGGGAGGCGATTCCCCGCCCCCAGTCCAGCCCAACCGGGTCTAAACCTGCCACTCCCTGGGTTTCCCTTTTACTCGTCACCCTGCTATGTTCTCTTGCTCGCCTCTGAAGTCAATACACTATTTGATGTACATTTGTCTGGACTGTGCTCGTTCACTAGCTTGCATGACTTCTGTATGGCCCATTCACAAAGTGTTGCCTGGCTCATAAGATTTACCTGGGTGAGGTACAATGGAAAAGATTCCTGGCTCAGAAAACCTGAGTTCAAATGCAGAATCTGCCACTACCTGAGCGATCTAGGTAAACCAGATAAAAACTTCTGAATCAATTTCTTGATCTGTAAAATGATAATCTTGTACTAGGTGACCTCTGAGATCTCTTAGGTTCTTAACTTGGGGTCCTTGAACGTTAAATTTTTTTTTAAATAGTTATTGCGATATATTTGGTTTCCTTTGTAATCCTATATATTTTACTTTCTGTATTTAAAACCAGAAGGCAAATGACTTCCATAAAGAAAACAAATATTTATTAAACTTACAAACCTCATTTGATTCTCATAACAACCCTGGGAGGTAGGTATATTACTATTCAGGAAACATTTGTTCAATATTTATTATGTGCTAAGCACTTTGCTATTATTGTACCCATCTTATAGTTTAGGAAATTAAAATTAAGTGACTGACCCAGCATCCCACAGTAACTACGGTAGGATTTAAACTTGGGGCTTCCTGACTCCAGGTCCAGTGCTGTATCTACACCATCTAGCAACCATACACGCAAAAAAAGATAAGAAATACTCCGCATCCCCACCCCCCATCAGAATTCATTTCGGGAAGTAACTTAACAAATTATTTTACATTTGCATAGCACGCATTCAAGTTCTTTCCAATGATCTTTGATTTCTCGACTACCTGGAGAAGCAAGTAGAGCAGGTATTACCATCCCCATTTGAGAAATGAGCAAACTAAACCCCAGACAAGCGAAAGATTGTGGAGGCATATTAATGGAAGAGCTAGAACTGAGGAACCTGATCTTGAGCTTCCTGGTTCAGTGGTCTTTCCAGTGAATCCCCCTAATTTGGATTACAGATCCCACCTTGGATCCCAGAATTTCAGAATTGAAAGAAGTTTCAAAATTCCTAGAGACCCAACCATCCCTTTTTGCTTGCAGACCCTTCAAGGAGAAAGATTCGAACTCCCTTGGAACCAAACCATCCTGCTCTTTGGACAACTCCTTAGTAAAGAAGATTATCTTGATTCATCTTAAATTTCTCTCTTTGTAATTTTTGCTTCTATTCTTCCCTCTGGGTATAAGCAAAGCTCTTTTCCACATTATTGCCTTTCAAATGCTTGAAGATCCAGATCGTATCCCTCCTTATTTTGGAATCTCCTGGCTGTGTCCAACATCTGCATCATCTCCAGTTTTGATGTTCCTAGGGGGATGGAGAGGGAACCAGCATCCATTATAACATCTGTGTGCTAGTCACTGTACTAAGCACTTTACAAATATTATTTCAATTGATCCTCATAACAACCCTGGGAGGTAGATGCTGGTATTATCTCCATCTAACAGTTGAGGGAACATATAACATGATCTCAAGACCCTTTGCCAATCTTGACTGCCATAAGAATACCATAAGATATTTTCACCTCATCCAATAACAATAATTAGCATTTATGTAATGCTTTACATGTTAAAATAAATTTACATGTTACATTAATATGTTAAAAGTTTTATTTCATTTGATCTTCACAACTCTATGAGATAGGTACTATTAATATCCCCATTTTAGAGCTCAAAAAAATTGAGATTAAGTTTCTTGTTCAAGATCATACAGTTAGAGTTTAAGATAAGATTTGAATATAGGCCATCCTGACTCCAGAACCAGTGCTCTCTCCACTATGCCACCAATTACCCATAATGCCCTTTCTAGAATGTGGTGCATAGGACTTCACACAAGCCCTCCTTGATGGGACAGAATACAGCAAACTATCCCTTTAATCAAAGGAGTTCCTTTCTCAATGAAGCCCAAGATTACACCAGTTTTGTTGTTGTTGTTTTGTTTTGGCCACTATATCATAAAATAAGCTCTTGATTTGAAATAGATTCAAGGAAATGATTTTTCCTCCTTTTTCCTCTTCTTCCAGTATGATCCCCTTTCCACCTGTAGTTTCTTTTCCATATTATCATAATAAAATCAAATTATACCTGCATTCTCTAAGAATATGAGGGGATGATTTTTTTTTTACTAGAAAATTATAATGAATGATAATTTAAGAGAGAGCAAAAATGTTTTTGGTGCCATTAAAATAATTTTATGATACTTTTCCCCATTTTATCTCATTCTTTTAATCTCTTTTTTTATGATATTTTATAATGAATATAATAAGTATAAGCACAATAATACATGATTTATAAACAAATAAAAGTACATGTGTTATAGATGTGCTTAAACTTTTTTTTTTAACTGATAAAGGTATATGATCAAAAAGTTCGGAAATTTCTTTATAAAAAATAGCTAGTCATTGGAGGTTTCTGAATAGGGATATATTGTGGTTAATGGAGCACATATCTCAGGTCTAATCTGCTAATTATAGGTAGTTGCCTCTCCTAGTGTTTCAATATAAAAATAGAACTTTTTTTTTTCTCTTTTGAGATGCATTCCGTTTTTTCTTAAATATATATAATGAATATATATACATATATTCATTATATACATTTATATATACATATATATATATATATATATATAAAATGAAACATATTACTTACACCCTGACAGAAAAAGTAAATGCTGGACTCAGAGCACATTTTGATACATATTGTTTTGGTATGGCCAACAGTGGAATTTGTTTTGCTTGATTATACATGTTTGTCACAGGGGCTTGGAACTTTTTATTATAAGTGGTATATATCCACAAGATAAAGCCAAGTAAGTATGTAGGATATCCCATACTTGCTGTATACTGAAAATGGTAGTTGGTAAACAAAACAAAACAAAACAAAACAAAAAAAAACAAAAACAAAAAAAACAAAACTCTCCTTTAAAAAAAAAAATCCATCCTTTAAAAGGTAAGGGAAGCAAAGGAAGGGAACTGCTATTCTAAATCTAATTCTCCCTAACAAAGAGGAAGTGGTTAGTGAAGTAGAAATGATGGAAGCCTTCAGAAGAAGTGATTACTTCTACCTTAGAATTCTTAAAGAGAAGGAAATCATGCTTGGTCTGACTCATAGTTGAGTCTGGGAACTTTGAGTTTTAAAAAGTTCCGAGGAAATTAAGCCAAGGTTCCATGACCTAAGATTCTGTGGGGAAAGTCAGCCCAAGAAGTTTGGTGCACTTTCAAAATTAAATTATGAAGAGATGCCACAAAGAATTCTGATGAGGAAAAAAAAAATAGTAGAAAGTGCTATTGGGAAATGTCTGATTATTATTATTATTATTATTATTATTATTATTATTATTATTATTAAAGGCCATCCAACCATCCCAGAGAGCAATTTGGAACTATGCCTGCAGGAACATAAAATTGTGCATACCCTTTAATCCAGCAATACCATTACTAGGTCTAAATCCCCCCATTTTTTAATAGGGGGGGAAGGATCTAGATGTACAAAAGTATTTATATAGCAGCTCTTTTTGGAGTGACTCAGAACTGGAAATCAAAGGGATGCCCATCAATTGGGGAATGACTGAGCAAGCTGTGGTTTATGATTGTGAAGGAAAATTATTGTTTTATAAGGAAGGACAAGCAGAATGATTTCAGAAAAATCTGGAAAAACTTACATACGCTTACAAGTGAACAGAACCAGGAGAATATTGTCCACAGTAAGAGCAATATTGTACAATAAAGAATTGTGAACAAATTAGCTATTCTCAGCAATACAATGATCCAAGACAAACCCAAATGATTCATGATGAAATATACTATCTACCTTCAGAGAAAGAACTGATATTGTCTGAATACAGATTGGAGCATACTATTACTTTCTCTCTCTCTCTGTCTCTCTGTCTCTCTGTCTCTCTCTCTCTTCCTTTTTCATTTTTTGGTTTTTTTTGGTACAAATTTTCTTCCACAAACTAACATGGAAATATGTTTTACATGATTGTACATGTACAACCTATATCAGATTGCTTACCATTTCAAGGAGAGGGGAATATGAGGGAAGAAAGGAAGGGAGAGAATTTGGAACTCAAAACATTTTTCAACATTAAAAATTTTTTTTGACATGTAATGGGGGCAAAATAAAATATTTTTTTTAAAAAAGGCTATCAATAAAACTTTTTTTAAGAAAAGAGGGAAATAAATATGTTTTGTAGTTATGGTAATATAATAATGAATAACAGAAAGAAAACTAAATTAACCATTTTTTTTTTACTTCTGGTATATGTGTGTGTGTGTGTGTGTATGTGTGTGTGCATGTGCACATACTTGCATAAGTGAACCAGAATAATCTTTGAACTGGAAAAGACAGCACAAAAATGGTTAATAATGACACAAAGTAAAAAAAAAAAATGTGTATAAAACTCCATTAAATTGCCATGTTAAAAGAAATGTATAAAGCTCCATCAAATTGCCATGCCCAGAGAAACTGTATTCTAAATTTCTAAAAGAAGTGACAAATGTGATAGCTGAGCCAGTCAATAATCTTTGAAAAAACATAGAAAATGGAAGAGGATCCACAGAACTGAAAGCAAATCAAATATTGTATCAATGTTCAAAAAACAGAAAAGGGAGTCATCTGCAACTTCTAGACCAAAGCATTTGACTTCAATTCCTAGCAATACTTTAAAACATATTATTAAAAAGATAGCTGTAGATATCAATGAAAGGAAACGGTTATCACAAAGACCCTCCCCCCATGACTTTTTTAAAAATTAAAAAATTAAAAAATAAGTCATGCCAGACTAAACTCATTTCCTTTCTTGACACTGATAGACCAGTGGATACTTTGGATATTGATATTTAAATTTCAGGAAAGCTTTTGACAATCTCTCATGCTATCCTTATAATCAAGATGGATAGGCAAGGGTTAAATGAGAATAAAGTTAGGTGTATTTGGAACAGGTAGACTGACTAGTTCCAAAGAGTAGTTATTAATGCCTTGTCATTTTGAAGTAAGGTCTGTCTATCCTTGTTCAAGAAATCAACTAGCTTTTAATGTGGAAAAGGAGCATCAGTTGATTCTCAAAAAGCCAATCATTACAAGACAGACACAGTCTCTAAAACTCATTATGTACAGCGCCAATGAATATGCTCATACTTAATGAAAAAATTCACCTTAATTGCTTCCAAACACAAATTCACAGCCTGTAACTTTGTCAAATTGGTTGAGGAATTTATCAAATTGATCCAAGAAATCCTGACCTAAGTCCCTTACAAAGAAATTTAATAGGCATTAATGTCACCTCCTGAACTGAGTTCAAAATATTAACTTCTAAAATGCAAGATGAAGATGAGACTAGGCAACAGTTCACCTAAAAATAATTTGAGGATTTCTTATGCACTGCAAACTCAATATGATTCAACAGTGTGATATTGTGACTTAAAAGGCAAACCTAATATGAATTTGCAATTTTCTCCAAAGAAGTTCAGAGACTTTTTAGTTCTAATTTCATTCAGGGGAATGAGCCAAATTGATTATCCTGCTTTTTGTTGTTGTTGTTGTTTTGTAATGCCCTACAAGGGAAGTGTTCTATCCAGAATCTCAAGGTATATACCAGGAATTCAAACTAGGTTTTGAGCTTCAGACTTCTTAATTCTTACATCGATGTTTTCTTTTCTTTTTCCCCCTCTTTTTTATAATAATAGCTTTTTATTTTCCAACATACATACAAAGATAGTCTTCAACACTCACTCTTTTTCTAATTAAAGCTTTTTATTTTCAAAGCATATGCAAGATAATTTTCAACATTCATCTTTGTTCTAAATTTTTTTTCCTTCCCTTCCTCCCACCCTTTCCCTTTGATGACAAGTAATCCAATATGTTAAACATGTGTAATTCTTCTATACATATTTCCACAATTATCATACTGTACAAGGAAAATCAGATAAAAAAGGAAAAAAGAAGAGAAAGAAAACAAAATGCAAGCAAACAAGTATAAAAAAGATGAAAATAATATGTTGTGATCCACACTCAATCCCCACAGTTCTTTCTTGAGTGCAGCTGGCTCTCTCCATCACCAGAACTGGCCTGAATCACCTCATTTCAACATTCACTCTTGAAAAACCTTATATTACAAATTTTTCTTCCTCTTCTACTTCTCCCTTTCCCTAGACATCAAGCAATCCAATAGAGATTAAACATGTGCCATTCTTCTAAACATATTTCCACATTTATCATGTTGCACAAGAAAAATTGGATCAAGAGGGAAAAAATAAGAAAGAAAAAAAAAGCAAGCAAAAATAACAGTAAAAAAAAAAGGTGAAAATATTATGTTATGATTCACATTCACTCTCCATGGTCCTCTCTCTGGATGCAGATATCTCTCCATCACAAGTCTATTGGACCTGCCCTGAATTCTCTCTCAATGTTTTCTTTTAAACTACACAGAATAAAAAAATAAATAAACTACACAGATTAATAATACTTCCCCTCTCTTTCCCTCCTCTCCCTACAAATCTTTCCACATTGTAGAAGTAAGAGATCAATACTTAGCTGATCACAGAGACCAAGGACATTTTTCTGCATTTCCAGGTCCTCCAGGTAGGGGGCAAAACTGCCCAACCGAGAGTGGGATTGGGAAGCTTGATCCTAGATGGGAATTTACTGATTTCCATATACATTTCATCTAGTTTTATATTCTAGGATCATAAAAGTAAAGAAATGAATTTAGCACCAAGGTATAGTAGAAGGAACACTAGGCTTGGAACCAGGAAGACTGATTCCAACTAAGAAAAGATAGGCTTTTACTCACTATCTGGTACTAGCTGTGAAACAATTTAATTAATGTGAGATGATTTAATTAATAAACCAATCAACATAGTAAGTAGACTCTCCTTATGTGCTAGGCTGTGGGATATATACAGAAAGGCAAAACATTATCCAAAATTCAGATCCCTTATCTGTAAGCTGGTGGAGAAACTTTGAAAACCTTAAAGCACCAATTAAGTGAATTATTACTCTTAAAAGAAAAAAAAATATTTCATTCACTTGCTTTTTACATTTCAAAAATGATCAATAGAAATTCTTCCTTTATTAATACAAGAAATTTGAAATATCCTTCCGCTCCATATTATTAATGAGTTAAAAGGAAGAAAATACAGGGAAGGGAGAGTGGGAGTAGGGATGGCATAGAGTAAGTTTGTCCTTGCTCCTAGTTCCCTAATTTCTCATATTAGCTCTCTTTCCAGTCCTTTCACCCAAATCAAAATTTTCTTTCCCAAGTGAAACTTCATTTCAACTGGTTTAGTAAGCCAGCAAAGGAAAATTAAACTAATTTACACTAGGCTAGCTTCTACCTCCCATTCCCCTTACTCCCTAAGGGTATTTATAGGAAGCAGAGGTAAAAGAATGTGCTCAAAGTCACTCTGTTAATAATACAGTTAGAACTAAAAGCAGGTCTCCTGCTTTCTAATTTAATGCTTTCTCCACCACCCAAGCTGTTGTTTTTCAGTTGTTTCAGTCCTGACTGATTCTCTGTGACCTCATATTGAAGATACTAAAATGATTTGCCATTTCCTTCTCTAGCTCCATTTTACAGATGAGGAAGCTGAGGCAAACAGGGTTAAGTTATTTGCTCAGGATCACCCAGATAGTAAGTGTCTGGAGGCTGGATTTTAACTCAGGAAGAAGAATCTATCTGACTTCAGGATGAGGACCACAGTCACATGTAGCTGTCCAGTGTTGCCCAACAATATATCTCAAGGTGGTGATATTTCAGACAAATTGACAGAATAAAGTGAATAATTCCAGCCAGTCTAGAACTACAGATATGGCCAATAAGGAAGCATCTTACAATATCAGAGTTTTGTCTTGGGGGATGACTAATTACCTCAGGTTTTCTCTCATTTTTGGGGACTTCCAGCCAATGTGCTTATCAAGAGGCTGGACACAAGATAGCAACTGGTTCGTCCTGGTGAAGTAGAAACAACACTGGACTAGAATATATCCATTCTTATTAGCTCAATTCACTTAATCTCTTATGAGCTTCAGTTGCCTCATCTGGAAAATGGGGTTAATAATACTTCCTGAGTCAGAGGAAAGGAGGGCTTTAGCTCCTTCCCTGCTCTATCATTCATGGCCACATTAACTTGGGCAAGAATGATTTACATTGCATAATCATCTCAGTGTTGGTATAAGACATGCTTAGCTAAATCAATACCACTCCAAAGCCTTCTTTGCTAGAGTTATCTATAGCAATCTTGCAAAACTGGATTCTTGGGGAAATGACTTTTCCCTGTCCCTGATTCAGCTTCTGCTGGGGAAATACACAATTGCCTTTGTCATTTGTTTCCGGCTGGGGACAAAGACTCCTTTTACTGGGTGTGGAATGTACAAAAGGTTATGTCCAGGAAGGTTGCCTGGGCTCTGGAGTGGAATTATCTTCTTGACAAAGTTGGAGCCAAGGGATATCTGACAAGTGACAGTGCACATGTACAAACTCACAGGAGCTCAGAGTTGGAGGGAATCTCAGAATCTATATAGTCCAAATTATACCTGAACAAGAAATCCCCACTCCAACCCTCTCAGTAAATGGTCATCTAGTCTTGCTGGTCATCTGCTAGAAGGGGTAATCTATATCCTTGAGTCAAGTTATAAAACAAAGGGAGCTCTAATTATTAAGTTTTTCCTTATGTCAAGCCTCATGTGCTTGAAATACAAAGGCAGGGATGAGAACTGCAAGAATATTTGAAATTGTTATTTCTTATTTTTAAAATGTTAATATTGAATTTGTGAGCACAAAGAAAAATAATCTTGAAACATTTTATTGCAAAGAAGGTTATCATTGGGGCAACTAGATAGCACAGTGGATAGAGCACTAGCACTGAAGTTAGGAGAACCTGAGTTCAAATGTGACCTCAGATACTTAACAAACTTATTAGTATGTGGCTGAGTTACTTAACCCCATTGCCTTGCCAAAAAAAAAAAAAAAAGTATTGTTAAAGTGAAGGATCCTGTATTTCATATACTACCTGACTTGTATTAACCCTTTTAGCATCTTTCCTGGCATACTGTATATAGTACACATGCAATCAAATAACCAACAAGCATTTATTAAGAGCATACTATTCTAAGTACTATATTGGACCTAAGATCAGTTTTGGCCTCTGACACATATGGGCTGTATGATCATTGGGTGTACCTCGAAGTTCCCCTAGACAACTCTCTTAAGACTCTAAATCAGCATACATTGTTAGAGGTTTCTGATGGAATCACGAGTGGGACTCACCTATCCCAACCCCCCTAAAATATGTAAAGGAATACAATGTGCTTACCTTCAAGGAGCATTGTGTGGAAACTTCCAGTTTGTTTTCTTCACACAATGCACATTGAGACATACACAATAAAATCGGGTTAAGGGTAAAGAGAAGGACCTTGTAAATTCATCTCTTAAGGTTCTATCTTTCTGTCTACTTCGGTGCAACATGTATCTACTCAGGTAGCATTCTCTGAGGAACAGGAATATTACTTCCCCAATTCTACTTCTCCACATCCCCCCACCCCAGAGTTCTCAAATACTCTGAGGAGGATGAGGAGGTAGTATCCTTTCTCTTCCATCGATGCAAACAATCCTGGATTTTGTGGTTTTCTTTTTAGAGCCAAGTCAACAAACCTTTATTAAGTATGTTCTAGGCATTAGGTTAAGTCAGTGACCAGCAGACTACTTCCATTTAACCAGTTATAGTCAGTATCCATTTATTAAGTGCCTACTATGTGCCAGGCATTATCAGATTAACTTTTTAAAATTTAACATTTTATTTTCCCCCAATTACATGTAAAAAACAATTTAGAAAATTCATTTTTTAAATTGAGTTCCAAATTCTCTCCCCTCCTTCCCTTCCCTCACTCCACATTGAGAAGGCAAGCAATTTGATATAGGTTTGTAGATATGCAAAACATATTTCCATATTAGTCATGTTGTAAGAGAAAACATAAACAAAAATCCAAGAAAAATAAAGTAAAAAACTATGCTTCGATCTACATTCAGACTCTATCACTTCTTCTTTGGCCATGGATAGTATTTTTCATTATAAGTCCTTCAGAAATGTCTTAAATCATGTCTTTGCTGAGATTAGCTAAGTCACAGATAGTAGGTCATCTTACAATATTTTTGTTATTGTGTACAATGTTCTCCAGTCCTATTAATTTCTCTTTGTATCAGTTCATGCAAGTCTTCCCAGATTTTTCTGAGAAGATCTAGCTCATCATTTCTTATAGCACAATAGCATTCCATCACAGTCATACAGCACAAATTGTTCAACCATTTCCCAACTTATGGTCATTCTCTCAATTTCTACTTCCTTGCACCAGAAAAAAAAGCTACTATAAATATCTGGGCATGGTTCTAAATTGCTGTTGAATTAGTTCACAACTCCACCAACAATGCATTAGTGTCTCAATTTTCTCACCACCTCTCCAATATTTGTCACCTTTTTTTGGTCCTATTAACCAATCGAAAAGGTGTGAAGAAGTACCTTAGAGTTGTTTTAATGTTTATCTTTCCAATCAGAAGTAATTTAGAACAAAGTTTCTTAAACTTTGGTTTGCTGCCTCATATGGAATCACATAACTGAATATAGGGGTCATAAAATATCAAAATATCAATTAACTCTGAAAAACATTGAAGATGCTCTATATCCTGTAGGATCAAATATTTCATCAAGATTTAATTTTTTATGTAAAAAGAAATGAGCACATCCATCTCAATAGTATACAAATCTGCTTCTATCTTTAATAAATAATGAAATTATATGTATACCAAAGAATAACTTTATAATAAATTTCTTTATAATTTATTATCAGTAAATTTTTATTTTGAATGTCCATTATATACCTAGAATCGTGTAAAAATTTCTGGGTAGGAAGAGGTCATGAATGGAAAAAGTTTAAGAAGATCTGATCTAGAGTACCTTTTCATATGGTTATAGATAGCTTTGATTGCTTCATTTGAAATCTATTCATATTTTTGATCATTTGTCAATTAGGGAATGGCTCTTATTTATTTTTATTTTTTTATAAATTTGACTGAGTTCTCTAAATATTTGAGAAATGAAGCCTTTATCAGAGAAGCTTGCTTCAAAAATATTTTCACAGATATGATTGTTGGAATATTTCACATTGTCTTTGATTTTTTTCTTTCTATTTTTTTTTAGTTTTGTTTTATTGTTTCTTGATGTCTCATAGACCATAATTAGCTTTCAATTCCTCAATTCTAATTTTTAAGGAATTTTCTTCAGTGACCTTTTTCTATTTTGGTCATTTTCAATTTGGTCAATTTAATTTTTTTAAGATGGATTCTTCAGCAAATTTTTGTATATCTTTTTCCATGTGGTCAATTCTGCTTTTCAAGTCATTTTTCTCCTCATTGGATTTTTGTACTCTTTTATCATTTGGCCTATTTTGTTTTTTAAGATATTTTCTTTAGTATTTTTTGATTATCCTTTACCAAACTATTGACCCTTTTTTTTATAATTTTGTTACATCACTCTCATTTCTCTTCCCAATTTTTCTTCTGTTAGCAATTTCCCCCAATCCTTTTTCCTTTATTCTCTTCTCTTTCTGCTTTCATCTTGCCCCTCCTGAAAAGTGTTTTGCCTCTGACTCCTGCCTTCCCCAATCCATCTTGCCTTTTATGAGGCATTATCCCCTTCCACTCCTACTTTTCTGTAGAATAAGATAGATGTTGATATTCAATTAAAAACTGAATATCTTTGAGTCAATTCCAATGAGAGTAAATTTCAAGCATTCCCCATTT
>JAJPUD010005499.1:0-33981 GCA_023553655.1 Myrmecobius fasciatus | reverse complement strand
ATATTTTCCTTCTAACTGCCCTAATAATGAGAAAATTCTATGAGTTGCAAGTATTATCTTCTCAGGTAGGAATGTAAAGAACTTAACATTATTAAATCCCTTATTATTTCCCTTTTCTGTTTACATTTTTATGGATTTCTTGAATCTTATATTTGAAAGACAAATTTTCTATTCAGCTCTGGTGTTTACATCAGAAATGCTTGAAAATTCTGTACTTCATTGGATATCCATTTTTTCCTACTGAAGGATTATACCCAGTTTTGCTGGGTAGATGATTCTTGGTTGTAATTCTAGTTCCTTTGCCCTTCAGAATATCATATTCCACACCCTCAGATCCTTTAATGTAACCCTTTTAAAGTGCTAAAATTTGTGCTACCTTGACTGTGGCTTCATGATACTTGAATTGTTTATTTTCTCCTTAACTTGGGAACCGTGAAATTTGTCTATTATATTCCTGGGAGTTTTCATTTTGGAATTTCTTTCAGGAGAGGATTGGTGGATTCTTTCCATTTCTGTTTTACCCTCTGATTCTGGAACATCAAGACAGCTTTCCTTGATAATTTCTTAAAAGATGGTGTCTAGGCTTTCTTTCTTTCTTTTTTAATTGTGGCTTTCAGGTAGTTCAATAATTTTTAAACTATCTCTCCCAGATCTATTTTCTAGGTCAACTGTTTTTCTAATCAGATATTTCACATTGTCTTCATTTTTTTTTTCATTCTTTTAGTTTTGTTTTATTGTTTCTTGATGTCTCATAGACATAATTAGTTTTCACTTGCTCAATTCTAATTTTTAAGGAATTATTTTCTTCAATGACCTTCGAATCTCATTTTCCATTTGGTCAATTCAAGTTTTTAGGAGTTTTTCTCTTCAGTGGATTTTTGTATCTCTTTTCCCACTTGTCCAATTCTGCTTTTCAAAGCATTTTTCTCCTCATTGGATTTTTGTACTCTTTTATCATTTGGCCTATTTTGTTTTTTAAGGTGTTATTTTCTTCAGTATTTTTTGAGAATCCTTTACCAGACTTGATTCTTTTTTTTTTTTCATGATTTTGTTGCATCACTCTCATTTGTCTTCCAAATTTTTCCTCTATCTCAATTATTTGATTTTTAAAATCATTTTTAAGCTCTTCCACTGTTTGAGACTAATTCATATTTTCTTTTGAGGCTTTGTATGAAAGAATTTTGACTTTATTGTCTTCTGAGTTTGTATTTTGATCTTTCTTGTCATAGTAGCAACTGATTATAGTCAGAATCTTATTCATTTTTCCAGTCTATTTCTTGACTTTTAACTCTTTGCTAAAGTGGAGAAACAGAGCTTCCAGGTGAAGGGCTCACTGTCCCAAGTTTCATGGATTTCATGCAACTATTTTCAGAGATAATTTTAGAACTTGTAATTTTTCAGTTCTTCCAAAGTGGTTTGATCTAAGAAGAGGTATCTTTAACATTCTTCTGGCAGTGGTCTGGTCTGTGAGTGGCCACAAGTACTCCTGCCCTGAAACTCTGCTGATGGTTCCTTCTCTACTATGGCCCCAAGCCATGGTGTGCTAGTGCTTTTCCTCACCCTGTGACTGCAATCTGAATCCAAGTATGGGCAAAGCAACAGAGTCCTTCTCCCAGTGCCAGCAAAGAGAACACTGTAATCTCCTTTTGACCAGCTGTTCAACCCCCTTACCATCTGTGGACTGAGAGCTCTAGAAGCAGCTGCTGTAGCTGCTGATTCAATCACTCCCAAGGCTGGCTCCTGGTTTGCTGGGGCTGGAGCTACGCGAGTGCAGGCTGCACTGGATTGTGCACCCCAAAACAACAGATCTTTCTTGCTGATCTTTTAAGCTGTCTTAGGCTGGAAAATTGTTTGACTCTGAGCTTTTGGGAGACCTGCCATTCCAGATTTTGTTTTGAGGCATTATTTAAAAGTCTTTGGAAGGGTTTGGGAGAGAATTCAGATAACTCCCTGATTTTCCTCCCCCAGATTTGTTCCCCCAGATTAACTTTTCAAAGGGAAGATTTACTTCAAAGATATATTAAGAACAAACATATGAATATTTCCTCCCACCACCTCAAGGACATGCTTTTCCTAATACAATCTGGTATTTAAGGAGACACAACTGGATTACTATATAGTATTAACCCCAATCAGTTCAAGTCCAAAGCTTCTCAGAACTTTCTTGCTGAGCTGGCTACAATATTTGACCTGTGTTTCTGGGCTCTGAGATCTCCATAGCTCAAGCTTAGGGGTGGGGATTTCCTTTCCTGCACCTAGAACTGAAAAAAGAAAGCTTAATAAGACCAAAACCCTAAACCTGTTTCTCAGGGTCACAGGATCTAAGGTGGAGAAGATAGTAGTCCTCAGGCCCTTCCCCCTTACTACAGGATGTCACCTGTTCTGAATGGAGGGGAATGTTAGCCTTAGACATGAATACTAGAAAGAAAGCTGCTATGTTTTAGTCAGATGGTTTTAAAGATTTCAGTTTCACGACCAGCAGGATGATTTCAGAGAAGCCTGAAAAGACTTGCATGAACTGATGCTAAATGAAATGAGTAGAACTAGGAGATCATTGTACACAGCAACAATAAAATTATACGAGGATCAATTCTGATGGATATGACTCTTTCCAACAATGAGATGATTGAAGCCAGTTCCAATGATCTTGTGATGATGAAAGCCACCTACCCCCAGAGAGAGGACTGTGGGAACTGAGTGTGGTTCACAACATAGCATTTTCACTCTTTTCTTGTTGTTTGCTTGCATTTTATTTTGCTTCTCTCTTTTTGTTTGTTTGTTTGTTTCTTTTTTTTTTTTACTGGTTTGATTTGATTTTTCTTGTGCAGCATGATAATTATATAAATATGTATGCATATGGTACCTTGTTTAACATATGTTGGACTACTTGCCATCTAGGAAAGGGTGTAGGGGAAGGGGAAAAATTAGAACACAAGGTTTTGTAAGGGTTAATGTTGAAGATTTGTCCACACATATGTTTTGAAAAATAAAAAGCTTTAATTTAAAAAAAAAAGATTTCAGTTTCAGTTACACAGCCAAGAGAAAGAGTCTGCTTCCAACTATGTGTTTGGGCCAATGTAGAATGTTTACTTGCACCCTACTTCCACTGTCTCCCAGAAGGAAGATCCCAGCTCAAGAATCCAGCGGGAATAACTTCAACTTAAGTGATATGGCCTTGTACCAATTCCCTGTTACAATTCCTCCAAGAAAGGAGGAGACTAGGAATTCTCAGAAGGTAATAAAGATGGACACTAAGAAAACGCATTCTAAATAGAAGTTTAGGATAAACTAATAAGATATTTAAGATGTCACTATCTGATGGTGACAAAGCAGGTGTTAGGGGGACAGAAGTGGGAAAGGAATTTCCCTTGTATTTTATAGTTAGTTGCATACTGCTTCCACAAGCTGCTTGTGATCAGGGACCATGTTTTTGCCTTTCCTTGTATTCCCAGTGCTTGTCCGAGCTGGCACACAATAAGTGCTTAATACTTGCTTGTTGATTTGTTGACTAATTTTAATAGGTCACAAAATCATGGAATCTTGGAGTTGGTAGAGTTCTCAGAGGTCTTTGAATCTTACCTGCATCTGAAAATGACTCCCTTCTATATCCTATCATTTTATCTCCCTCCCCCCATGATAATTCGAGCTTTGCTGGAAAATCTCTGGAAAGGTGGAACCTATCACTTTTAGGGGCAGTCCAAATTGTGACGGTGTCTTTTCTGTCTCAAACCACCCTTTGCTCTCAGTTTCCTTCTCTGGGAACAAACAAAACAAATATAATCTCCCTTCTTTATGATGGCCCTTTAAATGCTTGAAGAGAGCAAGCATATCTTCCCTTCCCCGACCCCATCTTTGCTTTTTAAGCTTGGTATTCCCAATTCCTTCTACTAATTCTCAGATAGCGCAGTCTCTAGGTCCTTCACCCATCTGGTAGTTTTCTTCTGGATGCTCTCCAGCTTATAAATGTCCTTCCTAAAATGAGGATCCCTGAATAGAAGACAATAACTCCACGTGGTGTATTGAGGGCAGAGTACAGTGCCTTCCTGACTTTGGACACTAGGTTTCTCAATGTAGCCTAAGATCACATTAACGTTTTTGGCTGCCATATCACACTTTTGTTGATCCTGTTTACATGGGACTCCTATCAAATAGCAACTGTGTAATATTAGACCCTGGTACTTGTTAACAGAAGCATGGGGAATGGACATGTGGCTTTGGGATTCTATGGCAGGGGATTAAATTGCCTTGTTTGATATAAGAGCCCCAAATAAAGTCGATTATGTCACTGGAAAGAGCTGCCCCCTTAAATTCATCTGTAGAGACAAGGCTCATGAGTCTTGCTCTTTTAGGTGAAATTGCTTGCTTTCTCTTGATTCATCTCTTCTTTGTGTTTTATGATATGTGGCAAGACTTCCAAGGGAAAGTGGCTTCTACTTGGTTATTGAACAAACCTTCACTGAATATTAATTGTTCTAGGTATTGAGTAGCATACAAAAACAGAGAGAGAAAGAGAGAGAGAGAGACAAAGACACAGACACAGACAGATACAGAGAGACAGAGACAAAGAGACATAGAGAGAGAGAGACAGAGAGACAGAGAAGGAGAGAGGGAGAGAAAGAGAGAGAGGGAGAGAAAGATACACACACACACACACAGATAGACAGAGACAGAGAGAGGGGGGAGAGAAAGACTGAGAGACAGAGACAGACAGACAGAGAGGGACAGAGAGAGATACACATACACAGAGACAGAAACAGAGAGAGAGAGAGAGAGAGAGACATCAGATCTCTTAATTTAAAGAAATTATTAATTTAGCTAAAGGGAAAGAAAAGCAGCTAACTATAAGATATATAGCTATGGGCAACTTTGGGGACACAATGCTTTGAACACTGGGCTTGGAATCAGAGATTCATTTTCATGAGTTCATATTTGGCTTCTGACACTTACTAGCTGTGTGACCCTGGGCAAACTACTTAAGCTTGTTTGTCTCAGTTTCCTCATCTGTAAAATGACCCAAGAAGAAAATGGCCAACTACTCCAGGATCTTTGCCAAGAAAACCCCAAATGGGACCATGAAGAGTCAGACATGACTGAAAAAGTGATTAACCAACAAAATAAAATATACATATAGAAATCAATGAAAATTAATGTTTATTGAGTCTCCACTGTGTGCTTAGTATTATGTTGGCAGTTATTTAAAAAAAAGAAAAAGAAAAAGACCTGCCCTCAAGGAGTTTTATATTCTGGATTCTGGTGGGAGAGATACAATTGCATTATGAGTGAAATGAGTATGACAAAAGTTGAGAGAACTAAGAGACCATTGATGAGGATAAGCTGATAAGAGACTTTATAAAAAGCATAGGATTTAGATGGGTATTAAAGAATGGGTAAGATTTCCATAAGTGAGGATGATATAGGGCCTTTGCCAATGAAGAAAGAATGCCAAAACCAAATCATGGAGGCAGGGAAGTTCAAGGCCCATGTGATCAAATTACAAGTTTAGTTGTTGGAGTGGAAGTTTCCATTTTACTGAATTTTGAAAGATAATGTCAGAATTATAGTAATTTTTGTTTGTCTGTTTATTGTTGTTTTCAGAATTATGTTGTGAAGAACATTGAAGGCTACGTCAACAAGTTTAGGTTAACAACCAGACAATGAAGAGTTGTTGAAGGTCCTTGAATGGGCGTGTTAAAATGGCCATTACAGATAATAATGAACATCCATCTCAGCCTTAATATGGGTATCAGGGGCCTATAATATCAGCTGAATATGGGTTTTCCATGCTAGTAGTATAATAAAGATTTATCTAGCATGTTAATATTTGCAAAGCTCCTTACATATAATATCTAATTTGTTCTAGCTATGCTATCAAAGTTCTCTTATAGACTAATACAGACAGACAAATAGGGTCTTTAGAGGGATCCCACTGAATTCCAAGGAATTCAATTTTCAATTAAATTCAGTTAACATTTATTAAGCACTTATTATATATCAGCTACTATGTTAAGCACTGGGGATAAAAAAAAGAAAAAGTAGTCTTTACCCTCAAGAAATATATAATTTGTATATAGTGTGTATGTGTGTGTGAGAGAGAGACAGAGACAGAGACAGATGGACAGACAGATACAGACACAGAGACAGAAAGAAAGGGGGAGGGAGAGAAGGAAGGGGGAAAGAGAGACAGAAAGACACACAGAGAGACAGACAGAGACAGAGGGGGCAGGAAGAGAAGGAAGAGAGAGAGAGAGAAACACAGAGAGAGAGGGAGGGAGAGAGAAAGATGTTGGGAGGAGAGGAGAAAATTTATAAAAAGAAGCTAAAAGATGGATGGATGTGTGTGTGTGTGTGTGTGTGTGTGCACTGCTAAGAGGTATCCTGTACAAGACTATGATGTTTGTGGAGTTAAAAACCAAGCAGAGCCGCTGATGAAAAATGGACAGTTACCTACAAAGTTTTGAGCCCTCTATAAAGCCCTCTTTTGAGCTTTGGAAAAACAGGTTGGGTGGGATTTTTTTTTTTTTTGGCTTTACTCTATAAGCCTCCAATCCTCCAATCCAAGAAGAAAAGCAACTGAGAATGTTAAAAAGACATTGATTATCAAAAGCTGAGTCAGTCTGCTGGAGGATAGGATTTCAGGTGACCAGCTTAATTAACCTGGGAAAGGTAGGATGTTCAGGACTCCCAACCAAGCATGGCTGCTGGTAGAAAATGGAGAAAACTGATGTGACAACCTTGTCCTGAGCCAGTAGCCTACACTGCCAGACCTGGATAAGGCGGTCCATCTAGACTCATGGCAACACACAAGGGAGGAACTCAGCTGCTAGAGGAATAAACTGTGGGAGGATTGGGGAGGGGGACAGTTGTTGAGGGACAAAAACCAGCATCAAGGGAACCCTCTTTCCAGTTATTAATAGCATGGCTTCTGGGAGAGAGGAGGGAAAGCAGCTGCCACAATGATCTCTCAGCTGCTGAGCAGCTGCACTGATGCCCTGGCCCTGGTACAAATTGATGAGGGCACTGTTTTCTACAGCATCCCTGGCATAGTTGCTTAGAAGGTATTTTAGGAAGATTAATATGGGAACAGAAAGATTTGTTGGAGGACAGAATGGAGGCAGGGAGACAAATTTGAAGGTAATTGTGATCATCTCATGTGGTCATAAATATCTAAAATAAGATAGTGACAGAGGGAAGATAAAGGGAAGGATAGCTACTGTAAACATTGCATAGGAAGAATAAACAGGATTTGATGATTTGAGGAAAGGTAGAGGAGAAGGAAGAATCAAAGATGAGATTGAGTTTTAAACTTGGGTGGTTAGAAGGATAATAGTACCATTAATTGAAATAGTCATCAGAAAGAACCTTTTTGATATGAAAAGGATGAGTTCCATCTAGAATAAGTTGATTTTGAGATGATTAAAGATCTGGGTGGAAATGCTACAGGATCCTAACCCTCAATGAATTTACAACTGTGGGAAGACAAGATCACCACGTAAATAAATAATTTTAGATCCATTTGAGATTATATGTAAACAACTGCTAAGTTTCCTGACATATCTGCTAAGTCTTCCTCACTAGGGAAGGGAGAGAGTATCAGCTTTGAATGCTAGTTTGAAGAGGTTAGATGTGATCAATGGGCAACAGTCATTGTGAATTCCTAATGAGTGGAATAGCATGGTGAAAATGATGCCCAAAGAACTTCAGTCATTAAAAAGTGAAGACAGTTATAAGTAATATGTACAAGTAATAAGCACAAAACATAACAAAAATTTAAAAAGTAGAGGAAATACCCAATGATGGAGTATCTAGGATAAAGAAGATGTAATTTGGGATGACTTTGCAGAAGTTAAGTGTTAATATGGGACTTCAGGAGAAAGAATAGTTTTGTTTTCATTCACAGTTTGAGTTTGCTTTTCTCTCCACTTTCAAATTATATATCAATTTTCCTGTTTAACAAATGAAAACCCATAAGGACAGAATCAAGGCCTTTTCTCTTTACAAAACTGAGTTATTGCACAAATAGGAAACTCTATAAAATAAAATCATATTTTTCCCAATATATATTTAAAAATACTAAAAGTATGATATCCTGGAAAGGCATTGCTATGTGCCCACAGATGGAAGTCAAATTTTGTAAGCACTTAATAAGTGCTCATTGACTTGATTTGACAAAATGAGATGTCAGTGAGATGAGAAAACATGGTACCATGGAGAGAGGACTGAGCTTGGAATCATAGAGTGTGTTCAAGTCCTGACTCTTCCACTTACTATGTTTCTTGACATCATTCAATCTGTCTGGGTCTCAATTTCCTTATCTGTTAAAGGAAAGAGTTGACCTAAAATGATCTCTAAGCATTCTTCTTGCTCTTTGTGAGAATCTTTGCCTTCATGTCCACTTTTGACCAAGGATACTTTTTAGCCAAACAGGAGAGTGAGATTAACCCAGATAATGACTGCATTCCAAAATCATTGGACACCTGCACTACTATTTATCTATCATCAGAATATACATAGGTCTGAATTCTAGTATTAGTGAATCATTCCTTTTTATTAATTCAATGAGTCACTAGGAATTTTTTATTGAAATAAATCTTTTTCCCCAACCCCAAAGCCTCAACATTTAAAATTTAGAATGTAAATTCTTTTCAAGGGAGTAATGTTTCATTCATTATAATTGTATTCTTAGTGATTAATACCTAGCATACAGTATATATTAGTACTTGATTGATTGACTTAAAATTTTAGCAGATCATCTTAGGAGACTTTAGTTGATCAATAAGGTCCTGCTTGGGAGATCATTAAACCATACCCACTCTTCCCTAGAAAATAATATAGTCACAAAGAAGAATAAAAGGGGGAGAAACAGGAAGTTATATTAGTCTTCTTTGGGCACATAGACAATAATGAAAAACAGAATAATAATAACTAGTCTTTAGAAAGAGCTTTAAAGTTCCCAAAGCATTTTAACTATACTAACTCATTTGGTTTTTATAATTCTGTGTGGTAGGTGCTATTATTAGCTTCATATAATGGATGAGAAAACTAAAGCATGGAGCAATTAAGAGATTTTCCTAGAGTCACAAAGCTAATAAGTAACTGTAGCAGAATTAGAATTCAGATAATTCTGAATAAAGCTCTAGTTTGAAATGGTAAATTTAGTTTCAATATAAGCCTCCCTTCTGTCAGACTCCCTGTGGAGAGTTTGGTAGCATAGTGAATAGACAATAGAAGCTGGACACAAATATTAAAAAGTTCACCACCCCCTACTCTCAAGGAATTTATTTTTACTAGATTACATTCTCCCCAGTTTGAATTCCTGATTAATTCTATAATGGTTCTCAAGTGCCTTAAGTGCATTAAGTCTAAACATCTCTGCCTGACTTCCAAAGCCCTTCTCATTTTTTTCTCTCTCCTTAGTTGAGCCAGAGGAGTGTCCCCACTAATTTTCACGTTATTCTCTTTGGGTACGTTTGGGTAACCCTTCTTCCTTCTCTGCCCCTTTGCAAATCCTATCTGTTTTCTAAGCCCAGGTAGAGTTTCCTTGACAACTGCAACTTTCATTGCTCTTCCCTATTTATAATTTCTCAGCATTTGCCTGATGAGTTGACCTACAAATTAAGACTTGATTACATTATACCATACCTGGCTGCCTATAGAGCTAAGTTGAAGGACAATTTTCTAGAAAGGACCTGTCATGATGCTCAATGTTATCAGTGTCTTTTCTTCCCTGAAATTACTTTTGAGTTTCAGTTTCCTCATCTGTAAAATAGTATGATTATACTTTTAGTATCTACTGCACAGGATTGCTGCAAGGACGAAATCAGCTAAATTATGTGAAAAAGCTCTGAAAAATAGAAAATGTTATACAAATCCAAAATATTACTATAAAAAGGAAATTTGGAAACGTTTTCAAGTCTCCCATGTTTGAAAGTTTTTTGTTATCTTTGACACTTGCCTCTCTCTGTTTTTTATATCTAGCTCATGTCCTATTCATTTCATCTCAGATCTATTCTCTCCTTATCTAACATAAATGCTGACATTTGTAAAATGCTTTACATGAAATATCTGATTTCTAGTCCTACTACAACTACTTAGCAATGGTCTTCATTATCATCTACATGGATGACCCCAAAAGATCTCTGTCTCCATTCTCACTCAAATTCATCTTCCATACAGCTACAAACCTAATTTTCCTTCTGTATAGGTTTGGTCTTGTTGCCCCTCCCCTCCTCCTCCCCCAAGCAAAAATCTTCAATTGTTTCCTATTAATACTGGATCAACTTCAAACTACAAAGTCCTCCACAGTTTAATCCCAGTCTACCTTTCCAGTTCTATCTCATATAATCTCTTGCCACAAACTATACACTATGATTTACTATGCTGTCTTCCAAACATGCCTTCATGAATGTTATTTTTAATATGCCCTAGGTCTGTGGTAACCTTCTCTTTTTGTCTGTTGAGTTCTTATAAGTAAAAAGAAAGATAGCTCCTGCCCTCAAGGAGCTTATATTCTTTTAAAAATAATAATAATAATAGCTTTTTATTTTCAAAATATGTGCAAAGATAGTTTTCAACATTCACCATTGTAAAACCTTATTGTTCCAAATTTGCTCCCTCCCTCCTTTCCCCTCCTCTAGACAGCAAGTAATCCAATATAGATTAAACATGTGCAATTCTGCTAAACATATTTCCACATTTATAAGTGCTGCATACTTATCTGAAGTTGATCTGAAAAATCAGATCAACAGAATCAGATCATTGTACACAGCAATAACAATATTATACGAAGATCAATTCTGATCTTCAGCAATGAGATGATTGAGGCCAGTTTCAATGATCTTGTGATGGAGAGAGCCATCTACACCCAGAGAGAGGATTGTAGGAACTGAATGTAGATCACAACATAGAATTTTTACTTTTTGTTATTTGCTTGCATTTTGTTTTCTTTCTCATTTTTTTCCTTTTTGATCTGACTTTTTTCTTGTGCAGCACAATAATTGTATATATATCATATATATGTTTAACATATATTGGATTACTTGCCATCTAGGGGAAGGGATGGAGGGAAGGAAGGAAAAAAAATTGTACACAAGGTTTTGCAAGAGTCAATGTTGAAAAATTATCTATGCATATGTTTTGAAAATAAAAAGTTGCAATAAAAATAAATATTTTT
The DNA here is from genome assembly GCA_023553655.1 of Myrmecobius fasciatus. Classification (NCBI taxonomy): domain Eukaryota; kingdom Metazoa; phylum Chordata; class Mammalia; order Dasyuromorphia; family Myrmecobiidae; genus Myrmecobius; species Myrmecobius fasciatus. The sequence continues at coordinate 22,811 of JAJPUD010005499.1, read as the reverse complement.
TTTTTAAAAAAGAAAAGAAAATCAGATCAAAAGGGGGAAAATGAGAAAGAAAAACACAAGCAAATGACAATAACAAAAAAGGTGAAAATACTATGTTGTGATCCACATTCAGTCTTAATAGTCCTCTGGATGCAGATGGCTCTCTCCATCACAAGACTATTGGGATGGCCTTGAATTACCTCATTGCTGAAGAGTCATGTCTAACACAGTTGATCATCACTAAATCTTTTTTTTTTTAAAGCTTATTATTTGTATAGCATATGTATGGGTAGTTCCCCAACCTTGATCTTTACAAAGCTTTCCAATACAAATTTTACCCCCAGTCCCCTCCCCTCCCCTAGATGACAGGAAGTCCACTACATGTTAATAATGTTGAAATGCTTGAGAAGTGATGCAAGAAAAATCCTATCTACAAGAAGAAAAAAAAAGAATCAGAGAAAGGCAACACAATGCAAGCAAATGTCAATAGAGATCATGAAAATGGTCCATATTTCATGTCCCTCTTTCTGGGTGTATATGGTTTTCTTCAGTGAACAACTGGAACTGGTTTGAGACAATTCTTTATTGCAAAGAGCCATGTCCATCAGAATTGATCATCATGTAATACTGTTGTTGCTGTGCAGATCATCACTTAATCTTATAGTTGCTATATACAATGATATCTTGAGCACTCACTGAGAGTCAGTGCATATAAATCTTTCCAGGACTTTCTGAAATCATCCTGCTAATTGTTTCTTATAGAACAATAATATTCTTTTTTTTTATTTTAAGCTTTTTATTTGTATAACATATGTATGGGTAGTTCCCCAACCTTGATCTTTACAAAGCTTTCCAATACAAATTTTACCCCCAGTCCCCTCCCCTCCCCCAGATGGCAGGAAGTCCACTACATGTTAATAATGTTGAACTGCTTGAGAAGTTATGCAAGAAAAATCCTATCTCCAAGAAAAAAAAGAATCAGAGAAAGGCAACACAATGCAAGCAAATGCCAATAGAGATCATGAAAATGTTACGTTGTGGTCCATATTTCATGTCCCTCTTTCTGGGTGTATATGGTTTTCTTCAGTCAACAACTGGAACTGGTTTGAGACAATTCTTTATTGCAGAGAGCCATGTCCATCAGAATTGATCATCATGTAATACTGTTGTTGCTGTGCATGATGATCTCCTGGTTCTGCTCGTTTCACTCAGCATCAGTTCATGCAAGTCTCTCCAGGCCTCTCTGAAATCGTCCTGCTGGTCGTTTCTTACAGAACAATAATATTCCATAACATTCATATACCATAATTTATTCAGCCACTCTCCAATTGATGGGCATCCCTTCAGTTTCCAGTTTCTAGCCACTACAAAAAGGGCTGCCACAAACATTCTTGCACATGTGGGTCCCTTTCCCTCCTCTAAGATCTCTTTGGGATATAGGCCCAGTAGGAACACTGCTGGGTCAAAGGGTATGCACAGTTTGACAACTTTTTGAGCATAGCTCCAAATTACTCCCCAGAATGGTTGGATCTGTTCACAGTTCCACCAACAATGTATTAGTGTCCCAGTTTTGCCACATCCCCTCCAACATTCATCGTTATCTTTTCCTGTCATTTTAGCCAATCTGACAGGGGTGTAGTGGTACCTCAGAGTTGTCTTAATTTGCATTTCTCTGATCAATAGTGATTGGGAGCAACTTTTCATATGACTGGAGATGGTTTTAATTTCATCATCTGAAAATTGTCTGTTCATATCCCTTGACCACTTATCTATTGAAGAGTGGCTTGAATTCTTATATATATGAGACAATTCTCTATATATTTTAGAAATGAGGCCTTTATCAGGACCATTAAATGTAAAGATGATTTCCCAATTAGATGCTTCCCTCCTAATCTTGTCTGCATTTGTTTTGTTTGTACACAAACTTTTTAACTTAATATAGTCAAAATTATCCATCTGGTGTTCAATTAGGAGTTCCAAGTCTTCTTTGGACATAAATTTAGAACAATAATATTCCATTATATTCACATACCATAATGTATCCAGCCATTCCCCAACTGATGGACATGCACTCAGTTAAGGGGCTTACATTCTCATGGAGGAAGATAACACATAAATGGGAACTGAAAAACTGGAAGAAAAGGATAAAAGAGAAGAGAGGCGGGGTTTTAAGGCTAGAAAGTCAGGAGAAACAGGACTTTATTCCCTAGAAGGGGAATAAAATCAGGATGACTTTGTTGTTGCTATTGTTGGTGTTTTCAGTCCTTTTTTAGATGTGTTAGATTCTTTATGACTCCATTTGGTGTCTTCTTGGCAAAGAAACTGGAGTGGTTTACCATTTCCTTCTCCAGTTCATTTTATAGATGGGGAAATTGAGGTAAGTAAGGTTAAGTGGCTTGCCCAGGGTCACACAGCTAGTAGGACTATAAAGCCAGATTTGAATTCAGGAAGACTCATCTTCCTAATTCTAGACTCAGTGGTCCATCTCCTGTGCCATCTATCTGCCAAGGGATGACCTGGACTCCTTAACAAAATGGAGGTTCCAGGAGCAATTCTCCAATGAAAGAAGGCGGATTGGCATTATAAAGCGATATTCTTATAATAAGCAGACAATAGGAATGACAGAATGTTTCAGGCCCCAGGCACTGAGGGATTTTCTAGGATGAAATAGAAGTCAAGCATGATTTTGAAGCTGAAAAAGACAGAAACACCTGTATAAATAGCATTAGATAAATGCTAGCTATAATTATACATTTGTTATATTCTATTGGCCATTATATTTTGGAAACTAGTATATTCTTCTTTCTCTTCTTCCAACTAGGCTGTAAAACCCAAGAAAGGAGAGACCTGGCTAATCTAAATTTTGCCTTTTTCTCAAGCCTACAATAATATCCTGTATACTTTAAACACTTTGTTTCTTGAATCAAATTTAGGAGTTTTACAATGATGTAAATTGTGACAATTTATATTATTGTTCTAAGACTTGAATTACTCTGCCTCTAGCTCTAAAATTTTCATCCTTCTAAATATTTAATAATCAATTAATCAAACAATCATTTATTAAGCACTTGGTATATGTCAGACACTGTGTGAAACAGTAAAGATACAAAGAGAAAGCAATATAAGCCCCCATTCTCAAGAAGCATTCATTGTAAAGAGGTCGAAGATGTGTCCATAAGAAGGCATCTACATGATACATTCAGAGTATAAGGAATAGAATCAAAGAAAATTTCCACCAAAAATTTGCAACACTTCCCCCCCCCCCGAAAATGGGTGAAGGGAAGGAATACTCCAATGGCAAACTTAGAGAGGAAAGCAGGCAATAGGGGAGGAGGCTGAACCACTGATATTATTTGTTCCATGTTACCTTTGACTAGCCACTCACCATGTTGTATTCCCTCAGTGGAATTTGTCATTTGAGAAACTACAATTAGGAAAAGACAAAATAATGGCAAATATTTTCACAATCTCCTAATGTCAACAACCCTACTGGCATAGAGGGTAAGAAAACAACCCATAATCCTCTAAATGTCCCAGCTGGCTTCCATCACGGGTTCCAGTTAGCTTGAAATCAAGTCTGATTGGATGGAATTTCTGTCCCTGGCTCAGTAAAAGACTTTGCTCCATCTTACTGCCAAGATTCTCCTCTCTCTGTTTTCAGGAGGAAATCACACATTTCTCCAATGCATACAGATTTAATATTGCATTGGTCTTGAGCTTTATATGTCTGTTCATTTCATTTTCTTTTTCACATGGGGACCAGACCACCCCTAGGAGCTCTCTGCTTGCTGAGTTTTACAAGCTCTTCCTCCCTCAGCAGCCGTCAGCCACCTGATGTGTTCAAACGGCTATTGAATCAAGAAACTGTAAACAACTCAGTGCTTGGCAAATAAGTAAGGAGAGTCAAATGAAAGGATGATTTCTCTGTAAGCTGCAGGTTCTATAACCAGCTTCTTTGAACTGGGGTCCTTGAGGTTATAGAAATGTTAGTCTTGCTGTTGATATTACTTAGAAGGAAAACAGATCCTGCTGATCTCATGCAAAGTATTTTATTTGAGCTTAGAACTGTCCTGAAAAATATCATATACAGATTAAACACTTTCAAAACCCTTTAACTGGTATTAAAAGGTCTCTACCCACTGGTTCTACTTTAATTATCCAGTCTTCCACTGATCCTCCAAGACATTTCTTGTATTGTAATGTCTCTTTCCCTTCACTCTTGGTATATAAACAATGGACATTCTGGTCAAATGTATGGAAACTTGGGGTGGGCTTGCTTTTGTGCATGTGTGTTGGGGAGGTCCTTCACCCCTTCCCACTTCAGAGCAAGTACAGATACCCCTGATTGTTTCCTGTTGATCATGATGACTCAGGGAGTTTGCCGAATAGTGACAAAAAAATTTCAATTGTCTGTTAGCTAGAATTTTATATCTATATTAAGGGAGAAATTCGTATTCCTCTTTCTGCTGATATCAATACTCAAAAACAACTTTCTGAGTTGTCCAAAAGGCCTGATAGATTGTATTCTCCCTACCCAGCCTTAAGCCATGGGTATATAGTCTACTGGGCAAGTCTATGCTTGAGTAGGGACTACCTGCTATTAGTGTATTCCTTCCTTTGGTAGAGTGTTTCATGACATTTTGAAAGGAAGTTGATGGTGAGCCACTTTTTGGATACCCACAAAAAAGAGGGGTGGATATCAGAGCAATAGTGGTACTAACAAAAGCAGCAATATATAAGCAGAAAAGGAAGAAGTAGTCTACAGAGAGATATCACTAGAAAGAAAAAAAATCCATTTGGTATTGATCCAACTTTGCTCCCATTGGCAAATTCATGTTGAATGCCAGGTTCTTTCTTTACTTCCCCTTTTGGTGGTATGTCTGGGTTTGTCTAGACTAGAACCAAAAATAATTTATTCCTTTGAAAATATAAGGGGGACCAGCTAGGTGGTGAGTGGATAGAGCACCAGCCCTGAAGTCAGGAGGATCTGAGTTCAAATCTGGTCTCAGACACTTAACAATCCCTACCTGTGTGACCCTGGGCAAGTCACTTAACCCCAATTGCCTCAGGGAAAAAAAAATTTGACCTCAGACACTTAACACTTCCTAGCTGTGTGACCCTGAGCAAGTCACTTAACTCCAATTGCCTCAAGAAAAAAAAGAAAAGAAAATATAAGGTAAGGGTTAGAATGAAACAGTCTAATTCCCCCAATGAGGAGATAGGCAACTCCAGAGCAACAAATCCATAGCAAAACAGGAGAGTAGGTAAATAGAGATTTGTGCAGGTTGCTAGCTGCTACAATCTTAGCCAAACAATGCTTTGATAGATTGCTAATTACAAACTGGCTTCTTCACTGTCCCCTGAATGTACCCAGAGCATTCCTACTTCTCTGTTTCTGCTTGCCTAGCTTCTCTCCCACCTCCTCTCCTATTATTAAAAGTCTCTTTCTAATCTTAATGCTCTATGAAGGCTTTTCTGATGATTATAACCACCCCCAAATCTTCTGAAACAATAGTACTTCTTAGGGAAACTCCTAGTTGCAAGAGACCTGAGGAGCCATTTAGTTCAACCCATAACTAAAAAAAGAGAATTATCCCCATAATTTTTCCAAAGAGCTGGTCATTCAGCTTTTGCTTAAAATAACTCTAGTGAGGGGAAATCCTTTACCTCCCAAGGTGGACTATTGCATTTTGAAAAAAATCCAAAATTGGAGAAGCAAGGTAAGGTGCCAGAGAAAAAGGGTTCAAAATCTTTGCTGTGAGCTGTGTGACTTTGCATAAGTGAGCCTCTCTGAGCCCCAAGTTTCCTCAATCAATCAATAAACATTTATTAAGTACTCACTATGTGCTAAGTACTGGGGATACAAAAAGAGGCAAGTCAAAAAGGCTGAGCTCAAGGAGCTTAGAATCTAATGGGAGAGAAAACATACAAATACACACAAAATTAGTTATCCCCAGGAAAAAAAAAATAGGAAATAATTAATAGAATGAAGGCACTAGAATTAAGATGGGTTGGGAAAGTCTTCCAAAAGATGAAATTTTAATTGGGACTTAGCCAAGGAAATCAATAGGAAGAATTAAGGAGGGACAGCAATCCAGACATTTTTAAAAAGTGAAGCTGTTAGCCTAGACGGCTTTAAATCTGTGTTCCTTAGATCCTAATTATTGGAATTTTCTTATATCAAATCTAAATATGTCTCTCTACAATTTCCATCCATTCATGCCAGTTCTACCCTCTGAGACCAAGAAAAAAAATGTCATATTTTCCATGGACAGCTTTTCAAATACTTGGAGGCCATTTTCATGGATCCCTAGCCCCTAGCCTTTCAATCTTTTCCAGGTTAAATAATCCTGGTTTCTTTAAATGATTCTGTTATTGTGGGGTCTCCAGGTCTTTCACCATCCTGTGAGTTCTCTCCAGTTTTTCCTTGTCCTTCCTCAAATGCAGAGGCCAGAATTGTATACAATACATGATCTGAGGCAAAATATAACACAACTATTTCAATCTCTCCTGTGCTCTGTACATTTTATTGACATTGAATAAGTAATGAGGCGCAGGATGAAGGAGTGTAGGGAACACTGTGATGGGAAATCTGCTGAACTACGCTTTAAGGAATACTGGCTTCTTTGGGGGACACCAGACTGGAAACCCTTGCATTTCCCTTGGGGTATTAACTGTGTGAACTCAGCCATTAACTGCCCAGCTGTTGCCATGCTTGTCAAATCGTGATTGCTTTTGCCTAAGCAAAGCTTGGTTTGGGAGTTTCAATTCTATGTTCTCTTATATTGCCATTTCTTGCGGTAAATATACCTCAACTATAATTTCAGTTTTCATTTTGAGTACTGAAAATTGGAATGATGATGATTTTTTTTTCTGAAAAAATTATTTTTAATATTAAAAAAAATTTTTTGAATTCCTTATTCTCTTCCTCTAGTCCCTCTCCCACTCCTTAAAAAGGCAAGCAATATTAATTATACATGTGAAATAATTTAAAACATATTTCCACATTAGCTAATGTTAAAAAAATTTTTTTTAAATACTTCAATCTGCACTCAGGTTCAGGAGATAAAAATCTTTTCTTTTGCTAAGACAATTAGGGTTAAGTGACTTGCCCAGAGTCACACAGCTAGTAAAGTATTAGAAATCAGAGACTGGATTTGAACTCAGGTTCTCCTGATTTTAGGGCCAGTGCTCTATCCAGTGTTCCTATCCAGCTGCCCCAGAAGGGAATCTTTTTTTAAATAACATTTTATTTTTCCAAATACATGCAAAAATAGTTTTCAATATTCACTTTTGCAAAAACTTGTGTTCCAAAATTTTCTCCCTAACCTCTTCCTCCAGACAGCAAGCAATCTGATATAAATTAAACATGTGCCGTTCCTCTAAACATATTTCCATATTTGTCATTCTGTGGAAGAAAAATCAGGTCAAAAGTGAAAAAAAAAACCTACAGGAGAAAGGAAAAAAAAAAACATGCAAACAAACAGCAGCAAAAAAGATGAAAATACTATGTTGTGATTCACATTCAGTTTCCATAGTTCTCTTTCTGGAAGCAGATGGCTTTTTCCATCATGACACTGCAATTGCCTTTTTTTTTTTTTAATATAGCATTTTATTTTTTCAAATACATGCAAAGATAGTTTTCAACATACACCTTTGCAAAACCTTGTGTTTAAAAGTTTTCTCTTTCACTCTCCCCCACCCCCTCATATAGACTGCAACCAATCCAATATAGGTTAATTTTTCTAAACATATTTCCATATTCATCATGCTGTGCAAGAAAAAATCAGATCAAAAGGGGGAAAAATGCAAGAAAAAAAACCCCAAGCAAATGAACAACAACAAAAGGACAAAAGGACTAAAGTACTATTCTCTGATCCACATTCATTCTTTATAGTCCTTTTTCTGGATGCAGTTGACTCTTTCCATCATAAGACTATCGAAATTACCTTGAATCTGAAATCTGAAATCCTACATCTCCTCCAACATTTATCATCCTCTTTTCCTGTCATCTTAGCCAATCTGAGAGGTGTATAGTGGTACCTCAGAGTTGTCTTAATTTGCATTTCTCTGATCAATAGTGATTTAGAGCACCTTTTCACATGACTAGAAATAGTTTTAATTTCTTCATCTGAAAATTGCCTATTCATATCCTTTGGCCATTTATTAATTGGAATACAGCTTGTATTCTTATAAATTTGAATCAATTTCCTACATAATTTAGAAATGAGGCCTTTATCAGAATCCTTGGATGTAAAAATTTCCCCCCATTTTTCTGCTTCCCTTCTAATCTTGGCTGCATTGGTTTTGTTTGTACAAAAACCTTTAAATTTAATGTGATCAAAATTATCCATTTTGCAATTAATAATGTTCTCTAATTCTTCTTTGCCCATAAATTCCTCCCTTCTCCACAGATCTGAGAGATAGACTATTCCTTGTTCTCCTAATTTGTTCATAGTATCATCCTTTATGTCTAAATGAATGAATCCATTTTGATTTCCAGATGGAAATCTTAATAGGAAAATAAGACATAAGTAATATTTTAAAATTTCCCTTGGAGCTTCATTAGTAGTATTCTGTTAAATAGTTTAACAATCAGTTTTCTATCCACACTTAAAAAAGATATACACAGAGTAAATACTTTTAAATTTAATTTGCATTGTGAACATTTTCTCTCTCACTTCCCTAAGTCTGAAGTCAACAAAACAATAAAGCTCTGATTTGTGGCATTTGCTGATTTCCAAAGTATAAATGCTCACCTTGAAAATTTAGAGTTGGCTCTAGCATACTCCCTAAATTTAATGCAGAAAAGACATAAGATGCTAACTGAATTTGTACTTTAAATCCCTAGATTGAGTCTAGAAAAATCTGGATCAAGCTGAGGAATAGAGAATTACACTCTCTGATTTCTCTAGCCACTTGGAGAGATGTTGTTGAATCCCTTATCACTTCAATCATGTTTAGAATTCATGTAGCAAACATAAGTACACAGAGGAAGAGAACATATCTTACAACAAGCATTTACATTTAAAACTAAATTGTACAGCATAGATCAAACACATAGATAGGAATCATGTAATACACAACATCACATTATAGTTACGCATAAGATACACTTTACAAGCACTCTATCAATGAGCATCATAAAGCCGATGTATTCATTCATTTCTTATTATTCCTGGAGGGGGATTTGGTGTTCAGGAAAAACAAATGTCTTTTGTGTGAGGGCTGCCAAGACCTTTACAAGGCTGCTTTCCATCTTTGTGTCCACTTGAGTCACCCATAGATTTCATCTATGGCAATAGCCACAGCCAGGTTAATGATTTTGGCAGATGGGCCAACCCAGGTAAAAGATAACCAAGGTATCTCAGAACCACTGGTGAGTTAGTGTTGTGTCTATCTATTTATTCCCAAGCATATGGAGACTTCTCCTGGTAGAATGGACAGAGGAAAACAATTTGTTCCAACAGCCTTGAAGCAGGTGCTGTGGAGTACTTAGAGCTTAATTAGACATTGAAGACATCAAGATCATTTTCTGTATCCCAGGTCATATCAGTTGTCCTGATTTTGTCCTACCACTGGACTTTGAATACTATGAAAAAGAGAATGAAGCTAACTTCTTCACACACTTCTCACAAATCCAATTTATGCATAAATCAAAAAACATCATTCATACCATTTTACAATTTTTATCAACCTCAAAGTTCTATGGCAACAAGAAAATGATGAAGCAACTGGTGCAGATACACTGGAATTATAGTTACAATCCTGCACATAGACAGCCCAGACCTGCCTTCTCATTGAACTGTAGCAGAAGTGGGATTCGGCAGCCTCCTAGGTGTCTGAGCAGCCTTTTTTAAGGACAACATTGCTTACATCCTAGCATGAGGAAGAGGCTAAAAAGATGCCCTAAAAATTGCCTGCTTCATCCAATTCTGGCCTGTTTATTGTAACAGGTGGGAATCCCATCTTGTAGCTGAAATACATACACAAATGTACAAAAACTTTTGTGACACAGCCCCAATCCTTCTTTCAAACCACCTTGGTAATAACAAGTTTAAGAATATGATAATATTTTCATAAATAATAAGTAAACAATTTGATCTTACTGAACACCTTATAATTAGTCTTTAATGTTTTCCTTATATTTCTTCTGGATGGCTTATATTGAATTTTCCATTGAATTCTGGTCTTTTTGTTTAAAAATGCCTGAAAAACTTTCATTTTGATAAATGTTCTTTTTTTTTTCATTTAGAATTATATTTATCTTTGTTTGGTAAGTTATTCTGACACAATTCCATCTCTTTTGCTATTTGAAATATATGATATTTTAGTGTAGAAGTTGCTATTTCTGCATTATTTAATTTTTATTCTTGTTGCTTACAATATTTTCTCTTTAATCTTAGAGTTTTGAAATTTGACTATGATGTTTTTACAAGTTTTCCTCTGGATCTTTTTCAGGTTGGTGAGTGGTAGATTTTCTATTTCTATTTTACCTTCTTGTTTTAGAAATTCAGAGCAATTTTCCTTAATAATTTCTTATAATATCCTATCCAGATTCTTTTTTTTAATCATAACTTTCAGGTTCTCTGACAATTCTTATATTATCCCTGATATGCTCTCCAGATTAGTTGTTTTTCTAATGAGATATTTCAAATTCTCTTCTATTTTTTTCTAGTTTTAGTATTTCTTGGTACTTATAATGTCCTTTGATTCCCATCAGAACATGGAATGTGAAGATCCTTATGGACAGCATCAAATCCAGTAAATGTCAGTTATGAGACTTATGGAAAATTATGTCAAAATTTGGTTGCTTGGAGTTCATCATTATTATATATCAGTTTCATGATGGCATGTTTGTCTAGGTTCTGGATAATGGATGATACTGTCATACTTTTCCAGTCACAAGCATACAAAGCTATATGCTTGATCCCATACTTTTTAGAATGATATTTTCAGCCATGTTGTCAAATGTCTTCAACAAGGATAAATACGGCATTAAGTTCTTCAGCTTGAAAAGTGAACTAAAGTGAAGAGAGTATTGATGCATAATTTTTTGTTTGCCGATGACTGTGTATTCAATGCAATCTCTGAGGCTGAGATACATAGAAGAGAGAAAAGATCAATTCTCTGTCACTTCTATTAATTTTGACCTAATAATCAACACTAAGAAAACAGAGGTTATCCACCAGCCAGCAACCATACCATCTTTACATAAGACCATTGGTTACAGCAAATGGAGAAATTTTGAATGCTATGGATAGTTGTTACCAACAAGGATCTGTTTCTATTTAAGTTTGATACTGCCAATTAGAAAGCTTTCAAAAACATAGAACAGAAGACTTTGAATGGTACTAACCTTTTTTCCTGATACCTCAACTAGGATCATTTATAGTCAGGAACAGTACTTCATTGAACCATGCCATCTTCTGTCATTCTCTAGGAAATGAATCTTGACTGTCTTAGATCATGGCTCCATTTCTTGGCCCATCTTCATCCATTTCACATAGATCTTCATTGTGTAGTTGCTCCCACCAGCAGTCATCCAAGGACAACAAATGGAAACCCAGTGAGTCCAAAACAATAAAATATACTACTGATGACCATGACCTCTAGTGAAAGTCCCAAACTTTCCATTGTACTGTCATGTAACAGTGGTCCAGCTTCTTGCAGGTCACAGATCATCGTCATCCCTTCTAGGGGTTATGAACATACTAAATCTATGGGAATCTAAATCCAAGTTAGTCTTCCCTGGTCAATAATTCATAGCCTCTTGGAACAAGCAGAGTGCCTCTGGTTCCAAAACCTTGGGGAAATGTACCAGTATATTTTATAAGAGGAGGAAGTGAAACATGCACCCTATTAAGTAGATATCTTGATTAGTTCACACCACTGGGAGTTGGAGACATGGGCTTCTTTTCCATTTTTTAAGCTATGCCATATCTGCTAGAGATAAGAGGTCAGATTGGTTACTATTTAAGGAAAGAAAAAAAAAGTAAATTGTAATCACTTAGTTATAGGGTGGTAGAAAGCTAAAATCAGAAGCTCTTCTCACTGCTAAATTTATACTTATAAACATCTATGGGATTGTTCTTCTTCCAAAGATAAATAGTCATGGGTCATGGTGGAGGCAGAGGAGGGAGCATAATCATGTAGGACATCAAAATTGTAATTTTTTAAAAGATTATTTTTTGCTTTTCTTAAGAAACAGGGTGACCCTTAGCAAAATTTTGAAGTTAGTGAAGTTTATCTGCCTCTCTCTTCTTAACTGTGAGCCTTCTCATGATGTAATTCCATATCTTTCTTTCTTCAATCCAACAAATATTTATTGACTACTTACTATCTGCTAAGTCTTGGGAATAAGTATACTAGGTGTTTTGTTGCTATCGTTCAATCATTTTTCGGTTGTGTTAACTCTATGAACTGATATGGGGTTTTCTTCGAAAAGATACTAAAATGGTTTTCCATTTCTTCCTTCAGCTAATTTTTCAGATGAAGAAATTGAGGTAATCAGGGTTAAATGACTTGCCCAGGATCACACAGTTATTAAGTGTCTGAGGCCACATTTAAACTCAGGACTTTCTGATTTCAGGGGCAGTGATGGGAATACAAAGACAAAAATAAAATAAATAACCTAAGTTGCACTGGGCCTTTAAGTGTCCAAATTATTTCCATACCTCCTTATCCCAGCTCCTATTAAACCTACTCACAGAAAAGATTCTGAAATTTCTTATTTGTTCATTAATATAAACACATTTACCATCATGTGATTACTGATTCTTGTTTTTGTCTTGTCTTTCATATTATTAAGAGTGTGGTATAGGGGGAAAGACCACAGGACTAAGAGGCAGAAAATAACATCGAAGAAGAACGCCAACAACACAATCCATAATCTTACATTTTTATACACAAATGCACAGAGTATGAATAATGAATGAGGTGAACTAGAGACCCTAATACAAACAATCAGATTCAATTTCATAGGGAAGCTCAGAGAACTAACAGGTGTGACTCTCTACTGGAATGCCCCTATATAAAAGTGTATATTATTGAAAAGGACAAGAATACATAAAAGGGGAAGTGAATTAGCATTGTAAATTAGAAAAATGTATTCATGGTAGGAAAGCTATGAAATAGAAAGGTGAAACATGGGGGGACAGAATGTGGGTGGAGCTGAATGGAGAAAAACGAAAGTGATATGATTCTGAGGTTCATTGGGAGTAGGTAGAAATAAATAGCCAAGAAATTTAGGAGAAAGACCACAGACTTGGCAGAGAGGCACAATTTAACAGTTATGAATGGAAGTTTTCAATCACCTGGACCTCTGCTGGAGGTTTTTCTTTCCAACAATAATAGAACATCCTTTAGATTCTGTTAATAACCTTAAATTATAATTTTATCTGTCAAAAGGTAAAGGAAGTGAAAACCGCTTCGTTGTATGTACATAGTGAAGCAGCTAAACTTGCATAATGGAAAGAGTACTAGGTCTGGAATGAAGAAGACTCGAATTCAAACCCAGCCTTAGACCCCTACTAGCTGTGTAACTTCACTCAAATCACTTAACTTCTGTCTTCTTCAAGAGCTCATCTGCAAAATAGGGATGATAATAGCACCTACCTCCTAGTGTCATTGTGAAATATTTAAATGAGATATTAACTATAAATAAATTTAAAATGAGATTTATAAAACATTTAGCAACTTTAAAACTTTATATAAATTATTATTATTATAACCAAATTCTGGTCAATAATAAAGGGAAAGTTCTCAACAATAAAATTCTAATGATCAGACAAATCTGATGAGGGGGAAAAAGAAAAAAATATTTATCTAAAGAAAATAATGTGAAAGCTTCTTGCTAAGATGGTTGCTTAAATGGGAAGTAGAGCTGCTTAGCTCTTCCACTCCAGCAAAACCCTGATGTTCATACTAGACTGAATAATGATCAAGAAAAAAATTTTAAACATATTTTCATATTTGTTATGTTGCAATAGAAAAATCAGACCAAAAAGGTGGTGGTGGGGAGAACCATGAGAAAGAAAAAAGCAAATAGATGAACAAAACAAAAACAAAAACAAAAAAAAGGTGAAAATACTATAGAGACAGTCTCCATAATTCTCTCTCTGGATGTGGATGGCATTTTCTACCCTAAGTCTATTAGAATTGTCTTGACTCATCGCATTGCTCAGAAGAGCCAAGTCTATCAAGTTGATCTTCACATAATCATAAGAAATCATAAATGAAAATAGGCCAGATCTATTTAAGCTAGAGGGTAAAAATGAATTTAGGTTCTGGAGGTAACTTTGAAGAGCTGGGAATGTGTCTCTACATGTTTCCTCAGAAGTTCCCACCAGTTCATTGGAGAGTGATTATCTAATTGATATTAATTAGCTTTTAGCTAATGGCATTCATTAAGATGGTACACTGACAATAGATGCCACAAAACATTATCCTCAGAAGTCTAGGGTACACTAACAGGTACATACAGAATCCAGGGGAACTGGGCTTAAATAGAGAATATTGTTACTTTCTGGGAGTCCTTTTTTCCTAGTCATGTAGCATCATGAGACTGTACTTCTCTCTGCTACAAATAAGTCATCCTCTCGGAAACTGTTTCCTCAATGTTTCTGATTTGTCTCCCTCCACCTCTTTGATGGATGCGTTTTCACTATCCAATCATTCTGATAACATGGTGAAGGTTGGCAAAGTGAAAATATAATTCTCTGTAGTTTATTCCCCTTTCCCTTTCTGCTGTCTGGTCCAAAGGGGTCTATATTCTCAAAGTATTTATAAAGGATAATTCTCAAAGCCATTGCTGAATACTCCCAATGAAATCTTCTCTGATATATGTGGGCCCAGAGATGTGCCTAAATATTTAAACTCTTTTAACACATTTCATCCAATGGCTCAAAATTACTTACTCCCTGCTAATTTGTTATCTAGGTTTTTGACATCTATGTTAGATGATTGATTCAGTAGAGCTGTCTAGAATTGTCACACACATTTTGCACCTTTGATTGATTCTGTAATTCAATCAAAAGACTTTCTCACCTGACTTTAGATTATGATCATCAGACTATCCTTTGCCTTTCTTTGCATTATTATTTAGCACAGTGCTTGGCACATGGAATTACAAAATAAATGTTTACTTACTGACTGACTGACCAAGGTATCAGGTACAGAACATCTTGTTTGCTATATGGATTCCCATTTTGCAGATAATTTGGTCTCAAAGAGGTTATATTTAGGGGTATCTTGGTAAATATTTCACAACATGCTCTCTGGAAAAAAATGTATGTATGATAAACTTATAAGATGAATCTGCACATGATAAATATGGAAATAAGTATAGAAGAATCACACATTTAACATATATTGTATTACTTGCTGTCTAGGAGAAGGGGTGGGGGAAAGGGAGGGAGAAAAATTTGAAACACAAGGGTTTGCAAGGGTGAATGTTGAAAACTATATTTGCATATATTATGAAAATAAAAAGTTATTATTAAAAATACTTTACTAAATATGTTAGCTATAGGAATAAGAGAAGAAAAGGAAATTGAAAGAATTAGAATAAGTACTTAAGAAATAAAACTACCACTCTTTGTGGATATGATGTTTTACTTAGAAAACCCTAGTTATAAAAAAACTACTTGAAATTATTTGTGGCTTTAACAGCTTTAACAAAATTGTAGAATATAAATAAATCCACATAAATTATCTACATTTTTTGTATTAACAACAAAGTCCAACAGCAAGAGATAGAAAGAGAAATTCCACTTGAAATCATTGTAGACTTTTTTGTTATTGTTTTTTTCCTTGTTTTTTTTTCTTTCTCATAATTTTTTCCCTTTTGATCTGATTTTTCTTGGGCAGCATGTGGAAATATGTTTAGAAGAATTGCATATGTTTAATCTATATCAGATTACCTACTGTTGGGGAAAGGGGGAGGAAAAGAGAGAGGAACAAAAATTTGGAACACAAGGTTCTGCAAAGGTGAATGATGAAAACTATCTTTGAATGTATTTGGAAAAATACCATTAGTAGTTGCATGCAAAAACAAATAAATAAAATAATTTTAAAGAAAATTTTAAAAAAGATAAGTCTGCTTTATTAATCTTATCCCCCACTTCCTTAAGTCTAAACAATAAACAAAATGATAAATCAAGCTCTGATGGTAAGCATTTGCTGATATCCAAGATATAAATTCTTACAGAAAATTTAACAATCAGTCCTCAAAAGTCTCTAGCATATCCCTGCTTATATGTAATTGGTAATACACCACAGAAAAATTTAAACAGTCTTGAATGATTTTTTAAAAATTATAACTGAAGTAGAAATTTAAAAAAAAACATGTTTTGACTTCACAGAAAAAAATTCTACTAATTATACTCCCTTAATTACTCAGATATATAACATGACTAATATTAAAATATATTTTACATGATTGCACATATATAATCTATAACAAATTGCTTACCAGTTTAGGTAAGGGAGAAAGAAGGAAGGAAGGAACAATAAAACTTTGGAATTCAAAAATTTTCTAAATCAATGTTTAAAGTTGTCTTTACATGTAATTGGGAAAAAATAAAATAGTATTTAAAAAGAGAGGTGATTTCATTAACATGAATTCTTCTGTCCAATTGATGACAATACATCTATGGCTGTTCATCTTTTTTTATGAATTTTTTTTCCTATTACTTGGCTCTTTTTTAATAATAGTTTTTTTTTTGTTTTCAAAATATATGCAGATAGTTTTCTATATTTGCCATTGTAAAACATTGTGTTCCAAATTTTTCTCCCTTCCTTCCCCCCAATTCCATTTCCCTAGACAGCAAGTAATACAATATATGTTAAACACGTGCAATTCTTCTACACATATTTCTACATTTATCATGCTTCACAAGAAAAATCAAGTCCAAAAGGAAAAAAATGAGAAAGAAAAAAAACAAAAAAACAAGCAAACAACAAAAACGGTGAAAATACTAGGTTGTGTTCACACTCAGTCCCACAGTCCTCCCTCTGGATGCAGATGGCTCTCTCCATCACAAGACCATTGGAACTGGCCTGAATCATCTCATTGTTGGAAAGAGCCATGGTCCATCAGAGTTGATCATCATATAATCTTGTAGCTGTGTACAATGATCTCCTGGTTCTGCTCACTTCGCTAATGAGCTCACTTAGCATCAGTTCATGCAAGTTTGAAATCATCCTGCTGATTGTTTCTTATAGAGCAATAATATTCAGCCATTCTCCAATTGATGGGCATCCGCTCAGGCTCCAGTTTCTTGCCACTGCAAAAAGGGCTGCTACAAACATTTTTGCACATGTGGGTCCCTTTCCCTCCTTTAAGATCTCTTTGGGATATAAGCCCAGTAGAAACACAACTGGACCAAAGGGTATGCGCAGTTTGATAGTGCTTTGGGGATAATTAATGGCTTTTCATCTTTTGTAAAGACTTGTTATATCTTCCCAAAACCTACCAAAAAGTGCCCATCTAATATTCTGGGATCCATTCTCTTTTGACATCAGAGGGGTCCTAATAGAGCGCTGGGATTGTTCTCTATTTTTCTCTTAATATATGACCAGGCCTTCTTCTTTTACCAGCATACATTTCTTTAATGACCTATTTTACTCAATCAAGCTCTTCTTTATAGTTCCTTATTATCATATGCCCTAGCCTATTCACACCCACCACATATTTTTTGATTGGCCTCTGAGTTGTAATTACTTTTTAATCCTTTGGAAAGTACAATATTCCATGACCACAATGATAAGACGCTGATAGAATATTCTTTCTAAGAAGACTGGCCATTATTTCTGAGAAATCAATAGAGGAATTTTGCAGTTTCCTGAAATCAATCCAGCCCAGACAGAGACAGAGAAAAAGAAAGAAAAAGGTGGGGAAGAGAGAAACAGAAAGAGAGAGATATGAAAGAGAGACAGAGAAACAGAGAGAGGAAGAGAGAGAGAGAGAGAGAGAGAGAGAGAGAGAGAGAGAGAGAGAGAGAATCTACCCCAGTCTGATAATTTTAGAGACTCAGGGGCAGCTAGTTGGTGCAGTGGATAGAGCACCAGTCCTGAAGTCAGGAGGACCTGAGTTCAAATCTGGTCTCAGACACTTAACATTCCCTAGCTGTGTGACCCTGGGCAAGTCACTTAACCTCAATTGCCTCAGCAAAAAAGGAAAAAAAAAAAAAAGACTCAGCCAGTTTCTATTACACAATGAAAATACCCACTCAAATGGTAGAGGAATACAAAATGTCTTCTCTGAGAAGTGAGTCTCTGCCATCTCCCACATATATGCCTCCATCTGAACCTGCACAATTCTCTATCAGATAAACATACTATATTCATCTTTGAACACATTATATTCTCCAGTAACATTTAAATTCTTTGAGGTCAGTCTTTGTTTCCCCAGTACTCAGGACATTTGTTTCTTTTGTGCTTTTTTTAAACTTCAATTTTAATATTTATGATTATTTCTTATAACACCAAAAATATTTAAATATTTAAGATATCTTATTCAGCTTCAGGTTTTCTCCCTTTTCCTTCTTTCTGCTTTGCCTACTGAAAAGTATTGTTTTTTGTTTTTTGTTTTTTTACTGCTAGGAATATTTTAGAATGCATCATTAAAGAAATGGGAATGTTTGGAAAGGGAAATGTTGAATGTAAAGAACTAGCATGGCTTCATTAAAAATAGGTCAAGTTGGCTAAACTTATTTCCCCCCTCTTTTTTTTTGGAAAAAAATCACTAAAGCAGTATGTATGGGAAATGCCATAGAAATCATTTACTTAGACTTTAGCAAAGCTTTTAATAAAGTATTTTGTACTATGCTTGTGGAGAAAATGAAGAAAGATGGATTAGACAATAACATAAATGGCTGGATCCAACTAGGTGCATGGCCAAATTCAACTAGACCAATAATGGTCTAGTGTCAGTGTTAGGCAATAGATATCCAGTCTCTATATGAGATCTGTGTTTGGCTCTGCGCTGTTTAGCATTTTTATTAATTATTTGAATAAAAGCATAGATAGTATACTCATCAAATTTAGTGATGATTTGGTGGTTCACTGACTGAGATGGTTCACTAACACAGTGGATAACAGAGTGAGGATCCAAAAGAATATTAATAGACTAAAGCATTGAGATGAATCTAAATAGCATAAAATTCAATAGAGATAAATGTAAAATCTTTCAGTAGGATACAAGTAATCAGTTTGCAATAAGATGAGGGAGGAACATTGAACAGCAGTTTGTTTTGAAAAAGATTTGTGAGTTTGGGGGGACTGCAAGTTTGATGTGAGTCAGTAGTATGATGTAGCAGCCAAAAAAGCTAATTCAATCTTGGGATGCATTGAGAGGGGCCTGACTTTATCGGACCTCATCAAGAATTAATCCATTCTTGCTGTCTAGAAGAGGGAGGAAAGATAGGAAGGGAGAAAAATTTGGAGCACATGGTTTGCAGAACTGAATGTTACAAACTATCTTTGCATGTATTTGAAAAAAAATGGAAAGCTATTATTTAAAAAAATAAGAATATTGAATCTATTTTTGTGTATCAAGAAAGACATTGATAAGTTGGAAAGTTTCCAGAGGAGAGCAACAAGAACTGTGAAGGGTATTGAGTTCATGTCATATGAGGAAAACTTGAAGCAACAGGGCTCATTTTCTTATCCCCAAAATCAATCTCCCACATTCCTTTTTATGATGGACATCACTACCAAGTTCCAAATCATCCATACTCATAACTTCCACACCATCCTTGACCCCCCCCCCCACATTCACTCAATTTATCTAATCTGTGGCCAAGATTGTCATTTCTACCTTCACAACTTCTCTCCTGTACATCCCTACTCTTTACACACATAATCACACTTTAAAACTCTCTTCACCTCTTTCCTGGACTATTGCAATAGCCTTCTGATTGGTTTTCCTGCCTCAAATTTATCCCCACCCCATTCAACCACTCCTCCAAAGTGACTTTCCCTAAAATGCAGGTCTGGCTATGTCAGTTCCCCGATTCAATAGAATTCAATGGCTCCCTATTACCTTCAGAATCAACTATAAAATGCTCTGTTTGATATTTAAAGCCCTTCCCAACTCAATCTCTTCCTTTCCAGTCTTGTTAATATTTTACTCCTTGTATACTTTAAAAATCTGTGGTGTTAGATTATAAAGCACAAAGAAGGAAGAGTAAAGTGTAAAACCTAAAAACACTGATCATCTTATAATTCCCTACACACAACATTCCATCTCCCAACTCTGAGAATTTTTCACTGGCTATCCCCTATCCCTGAAATGCTTTTCTTCAGGCTGACTTCCTGACTTCCTTTAAACCTCAGCTCAAATTTTACTTTTTGTAGGACAAGGCTTTTTCCAGTTCTCTCCCCCCTCCCCTTTCCCCCATTCTTAATTCTTTCCCTTAACACTTAATAGAAACTACCTTCTATTTGCATTATATAGATCTCTCATTGTCTCTCTCCCCCTCTCTCTTTTTGGTCCCAGTCACTGTGCTCATTTAAAAAAATATATTATTAATTAATTTTTTTAACATTCTTTTTAAATTCTGAGTTCCAAATTCTCTTCCCTCTCTCTCACCCTTTCCCCCACCCACTGAGAATGCAAGCAATAATGATATCAATTCTACATGTGAAATCATGCAAAACATTTTCATATTAGCAAAACATTTCAAGCAAAAAAAATAAAGTGGGGAAATTATACTTCAATATACTCTTAGAATTCATCAGTTCTCTCTCTGGAGGTGCATAGAATTTTTTCATTATGAGTCCTTTGGAAATGTCTTGGATCATTGCATTGATCAGAGTAGGTAAGTTTTTCCACAGTTGGTCATCATTACATTATGCTCATGTTGTGCACATTGAAATGTGAATTCTTTAAGAGAATACTTGTGGCTAAGTTTGAAAATCCATCTATGATTAGGGTCAGAGATCAATCTGTAGCTCGTATCAGATTATCAGTCTAATGGGAAATTAGTCTATAATGAGAGTTAGGAGACTATAGTCAGCATCATTAGCCAATCTGTTATTAACAATAGAATCACTCTGTGCCTGGAGTCAAGGATCAGTTTGCAGCAAATTTTAAAAGTGCAATATGCAGCTTTTAAAAAAAGCTAAAGAGAACAGTTAGGTGGTACAGTGGATAGAGTACCAGCCCTGAAGTTAGGAGGACCTGAGTTCTGGCCTGAAACACTTACCACTTCCTGGCTGTGTGACCCTGGGCAAGTCACTTAACTCCAATTGTCTCAACAACAGTAATAATAATAATAATAATAAAATAAATTTAAAAAAAATTAAAAAGCTAAAGGATCCAGACTCCTTAGGAGTCACAAAGCCACAACCATGTCTTCCCTATTTCCTAATTGGCTCAACTCTTTGATTCTCTCTCCTGATAGTCAGAATATACAATATTTAAAATGGTTTGGGTTTTTATTCCTCCAATCCAATTGTCAGTTTGATTCTCTCTCTAACTACATTTAATCTTTTAAAACAAATCTCTTGAGATAGTTCTTGGTTTCATTTAATTTTTCAGTTCAATTTTCTCCTTGGAAACCATGTTTTCTTATACAGTAGCTCTGTAGATCCACCCATACAAAATATTGTGAACATCTCCAGTCCAGCAGACATCAGAGTCTACACTGCTACTTTCTTCCAGAATAACCATCACCATTCCAGAATCTTGGAACCTCAGAGTTTCATGGGATCTCAGAAGTCATCTAATCTCACCTTCACAAACATCTCTCTGATACCAAGTTGAACATACTCAACAATTTTCAGACTTTTCTTGAAAACTTTCAGAAAAAAGAAGCCCAGAATTTCCCAAAGCAGCTCATTGCACTTCAAAATAACTAATTGTTAGGAACTTTTCCCTAACCATGAATCTAGATTTACTTCTTTGTAACTACTACCTTGCATCTACTCTCTGGAGCTAAGCATCATCAGGCACATGACAGCCTTTCAAATCTCATCCTTCTTCAGTCTTCTCCAGGCAAAATAAAACCAGTTTTGTCAAACTCTGCCCATGTGGCATGTGCCAGGTACATCAACCCATTGGCTTCTTTTAAAACTATGATCACCAATTCTAACTGTAAATGGATACCTCAGAATCAAGGAATCTTGAAGTTAACACTTATTATGAAGTAAAATTTGGCAACATTCCAAAGATCTGTGGGTTTTGTTATTGTGAGTACTTCCAGGGACACTGATCCCATTCTTTCTGTAATTCAGTAAGTCTTTGAGAGTTTCTTTAGCCAAACCTTTCATTACCCTGCAGCTGGCTTGTGGTTGGGTTTTTCTGAACTTAAAGAGGTAAATTTTCAGACAATAGACAACCAGGCTATCACCAGCCATTACTCAAAGATTTTGTAATATGGTTGGACCAAAGACTGGAACTCTGCTGACATATTCTCTGAGTATTCACAGTCTTTTCCAAAAAAGCATTCAAGTAGGACTTTAATGGAGGGAATATTATAAAAGACATGGCACAAAATATGGAACTAAAGTTAAAAAAAAACTATAGCCCACCTGTGCAAGAATGTTTGTGGCAGCCCTTTTTGTAGTGGCTAGAAACTGGAAACTGAAGGGATGCCCATCAATTGGAGAGTGGCTGAATAAATTATGGTATATGAATGTTATGGAATATTATTGCTCTGTAAGAAACAACCAGCAGGATGATTTCAGAGAGGCCTGGAGAAACTTGCATGAACTGATGCTGAGTGAAACGAGCAGAACCAGATCATCATACACAGCAACAACAGTATTACATGATGATCAATTCTGATGGACATGGCTCTCTGCAACAAAGAATTGTCTCAAAC